>JABCKE020002430.1:0-14649 GCA_013186425.2 Fusarium sp. NRRL 62610 | reverse complement strand
CTACGAGCTCGGAGGTAAATGGTTCATGGTTTATCACACTGCGGATGCCACGAACGGAGGCCACTTCCGACGAAGCGTTGCTTTCGACTCCCTCGAGTGGGATGATACCAAATCACCGCCTTTGCCTGTCAAGGTCAAGCAGACCAAGCGACCTGCTGCCGCAGCCAAGCCAACCCGTAACATCGCCCCCAAGGCTAAAGTTTCTTCTCAGAACCAGACTCCCATTCAATACTGGATTGCTGCTCTCAATGATGGTCGCATAAAGGAAACTCCCCTTCCTCCTGACTACTGGTCCTCCTACGCAGGAGAAAGATCCCCAGAGACCAATGTTTTGACATACACCTGGGACAAGGCAGTCAAGCTCAATGGTGTTGCCGTATCCTTCTTCGCTGACCAGCCCGCCGGATCCAACGTCGGCGTCCCACCCCCGGCTTCGTGGTACGTGGAATATGCCACTGGAAGCGGAAGCTGGACCAAGGTGTCTGCCAAGCGTAGCTACCCCACCGCACCATCTTTCAACCCCCCAGAGGTCGGCTTCGACACTATCACTACCACGAGCCTGAGACTTACGGTCAAGGCCTCGGGAGGGTCTGGTCAGTTTGGTGGAGTTGGGATTCATGAGTGGTTTGCTTATGCTCCTACGGCGGAATAAGCGTTGAAGCTTGTTTGAACTTCTCTGTACATATAAACTTGATGTAAATGAATTTGCAAGACATATTGAGTACATATATAACTTGAGCCGCCTGATCTGCCGCAGATTCGATGATCTCATTTACCAGTCAACCACATGAAGAAACCACCTGCCATCACCATCCGCCTAAACAACGAGAATTTGATACCCTCTAGATTCGCAATGCTGATCCGCCAATGTGAAGACTTGAGCGTCTTCTCAGCTCGCGGTACTGAGACACTGTCATATGCAGCTACGGCACTCTCCAATGAAACCGAGGATAACAGGAGTTCCGCCAAGTCGCAGCCGTCCTGCATCGCCGTATTGGCACCATTCCCAGCAAAGGGGCTCACGGCATGGTTGCTGTCTCCAATGAAAATGACACCTGGTAAGACTCCTTGGTGGTTGAATGGCTGCTTGTCCTTTGCTGGAATCACAAAAGCCGTGGATGGATCTGTCGCGTTCAATAGACTCGAAAAAGGCTCTCCTATCTCCTTGCCAAGCTTTCGCGCCTCCTCAAGTAGGACGCGACCATCTCCACCAGCCGGTTGCGCTGGCATCTCTTCGGCCTTGCTCAATGCCCAAACAACAGTCTTGCCCTTGATGGGTGCAGCGAAACAGCTGTTCCCATTACCCGAGATGAGAATCCCCCATGCCTCACTCAGAGGCTTCGGGATTTCATCCGGAAAGACAGCCAATCCGCCGATCTGCGTTGCTCCAGCGTATCGCAGCACATCGTTAGGTCGGACAGAGGCCCGGATCTTGCTGTGAGCGCCATCGGCAGCAACCAGAATGTCGCACTTGTGCTGTACGGTACTTAAGCCACCGTTGGACGAGACAGTGATTTCAATGCCACCGCCGGGTGAAGAAGTGGTACTCAGACATTGTGACTCCCAGTTGATTTCAATGCCCAGAGCCTCAGCTTCTTGGATGAGGATTTCGCGTAGATCAGCCCTCGCAATCCGTAATCCGCCGACTGGGAGATCTCCGTATGGCTTTGCGGAGATGGAAATGAGCTCGGACCAATTGCTATCCCACATCTTGAAAGACATGCTCGTGGTTCCTGGAGTCGCTGCCTTGATAACACGGTCGAGAAGACCGATCTTTTGCAGCGCCACAAGGCCACCATCCTTGTCCACGCCGTTGATCGATAGAGAGTAGCCTTGTCTTTTTGGGTCACCGTTTCGGCTATCTCGATCAAAGACAGTGAGCCGGAGTGGCTGTGACTTGTTCCACCTTTTCCTCAATGAGACGGCAAAGGCTAGACCAGCCATGCCAGCCCCAGCCACCACAACGGATTTGTTTTCGAGGAAGTGTGCGGAAGGCAAAGACATAGTGAGTTAAGAAATTCTTGAAATTGAGATGATACAATAATTCAGCCAAACTCATCCCGAAAAGGCGGTCATAGTCGTGTTCTTAAAGCCAAGCCCATCCTCTGTGTGGCTGACGATTCCAGCTCGGGACCGGAAGTGGAGACTCGGCACCGAGCCAAGACGGCGATGAGACCGGTTGGTGCCGGTAAGCAACACTACCTACAAGGACAGGTAAGGTCATGAGCTAGCATTCGTCATTTTAGACAGACGCGTCACCAAAATTAGAGAGTGTCTTCACCAGGCAGTTGCGTCATGACGTGGATAGCAATTAGATACCTTTTAAGCTTCTTCGAAACTGTGTAGCCAGCCTATCAATTGACACGGGTTGAGCCATGAATCGTGATCACGTGAATATTTCAGGGCTGAAATGGTGGGTATGGGTCAAGAGTCAGCGCTCTATCGCTGCGTCACATCGGCAGTCTTACGTGGATTTTTCGCACCGCGCAATATCCTCCTACAAGCCATTTTTACGATAAACGCGTACTTCGCATATAAGTGCGTTCCGAAGTCCGAGGCTTGGGACTTGACTGGGTTCTGGGCAGTATGGACGCGCATGGTTCGGAAGAACATAATTGCCGCTGACCCGACTGGTGGGGATGTTGTGGGACTACCCTACACCTTCAGGGGACAGCACCGTTTTTCGACATTTGAGCCTGGTTGAACATGTCAGAGATAATCTGAGGCTGGTGAATTAATAGAGAAAGGTGGATGGCATTGTTATATTAGTATCTAATTTCTATCTAAACCAGGTTGCGTTTCGCAAGTAGATTATAGTACTTTGCACTCAGCCCAGCAATTGGCAAATACAACTTTTTCGCAGGTAAAGACTGAAAAAAAAAAGATCAACCTATATCTAGATAAAATAACTTTAGCTAACCACTACATGTCTAAAGAAGAGAGACTAAGCAAAAAGAATATCTGACCATGAGCTTGCGGGCTTAACACAGACAAAAAAGTCAAAAAGGAAAGCCTGTGAAGGCTGATAAGATGGGGTGAACCGGGATCGAACCGGTGACCTTCAGATATTATGATTGAAGTTGAGCTTCAGTCTGACGCGCTCCCAACTACGCCACCGCCCCATTGGTTGTTGGGTTTCAAGGCCTGCGAATTGCGGCTCAACCGTGCCAGGAGGGGCCAGGTCTCAAGAGCCGTAGGATCGCGAAGTCAAAGGGAAAAAAAAATGCGTCGTTGGTTGTTATTTTGCGAGGATGCAAAAGGGCCCGTGATGTTAGTGGTGTGGCTGAGTTGTGAATGATGGAATGCTCATAATTCTGTTTATGCTGCACAGTTAGTAAGCAATCGGGCGAATGGTTTAGGGGTATAATGCTCGCTTCGCATCTCTGAACCAACTGGTTCTGAAGACGATCTGCGAGAGGTCCGGGGTTCGATTCCCCGTTCGTCCAGCGCATCACCTTTGGGTGTTTTCTTTTTGTGGCACCGTCATTTCTCTTTTTGCTTGTCTTGTTCATGGTTATCAGCCTCCTCTCACTGCTCTTCTTCCAACCTGGTGATTTTACCACACTGCTTTTCGGCTGACTTTGTCTTTTTATCTTGCTCCTTCAGCTCGCGTCCTCTAACCCCTGCTAAACACCTTATCGCCTGATAAACGTACGTACTCATGGCAAGGCTCATAGGCACTGTTAGTGCAAGTTGAGCTGTTCCCTCGGTCCTATAAATTTCATGTCTCGCACTAGTTTGGGCTTTTCTTTGAGACAGATACTTGTTGAACTTGGCGCATGGTCATATCTTGAGCCGGCTCCGACAAGGTCAGTCGTTGCCCTCTTCCGCAATCTCACCAACAAAACCTCGGTATCAGTATGATAGTGGCTCGACGAGGTTCGACAGGTTAAGCCAAATCTTTAAACTCACGAACCTTGAATTGGATAAGATCTTGCAACCTGGAACCAAAGGCCAGGCACAACTCAAGTTTGGAATGTTGTGGAGCAAGAAGGCTGCCCTGACGTTAGAATAAGATCGTACTGGCGGGCTCTGCCGGGGCACTTAGTTTGGTATCAAATCTAATAGCAGAATTGCGTGCCTATATCAGTCTAACTTCCGAACACGACGGGTGACAACCGATTCGTAAGCATACAACCCCCGTCCCATCAACAAGTCCCGATTTTAAACTCCCAATACGGCAGCCTACATATCAAAACCACGTGCCTTATCAGAAACTTTCAGTGGGTGGTATCAAGACAAAAGCAAACTTTCGCCTCTCACCGAGCCCTAATCATGCAGCAAGGAGGTGTGGAACATTTTGGGAGGCTCCATATACTCCATCCAGACCTTATCAAGGGTCCAGAAATGGAAAGACGAAGCGCTAGCGAAGAGGGTGTTTCCACATTAAATATTTCATCACACATGATTAAAGAGATTGCAAGTGAGATTGTTTGTAGTCGTTGTGGAAGAAACATTGTTGCTTTGGTGCAGGTTTTTGGTTGAATTGTGTTCACGATGAAGGTGCCTTTGTACGCCACTGCTGGTGTTGCGACATCATGTGTTGCTTTTCTCTTTGGGTATGTTATCTCTTTAATTCGCAAGTTTCGCAGTATCTGACGTGATAGAATGGATACTGGGAGTATCGGTCCCATCACGACCATGTCCTCGTTCAAGGAAACCTTTGGTGATTTCTCAGCAACTGTCCACGGAGTCATTGTTTCGACTATCCTCATCCCTGGAGCCTTGACAGCTTTGATTGCCGGTACTCTCGCCCAACGGTTCGGCCATGTGAAGCTAGTCGCCATAGGCTCCATCATCTTTGGCATCGGAGCAGCTCTCGAATGCGGCGCTCCCTACCTCGGCGTCTTTATCCTCGGAAGACTCATCAAGGGAATCGGTGAGGGACTCTTCCTTAGCAATGTCTACGTGCAAGTTTCCGAAATGTCACCTTCGAGTGTGAGGGGCATCATGACTGCGCTCCCACAGTTTCTCATCACTTCTGGAATTGTGGCAGGTTACTTTACCTGCTACGGAACTTCACGGCTCGGCAATACGTCGCTGACGTGGCGACTTCCCCCTGCTATCGTTGCGTTTCTCGGGTTTTTTCTATCAATTATCTACTTTATCGTACCCCCATCTCCGCGTTGGCTACTGTCCAAAGGAAGAGTGGAAGAGGCACAAGCAGTGTGTCGACGACTCGGCATCGATGAAGTTGAAGAGAAAGAACTTTTGGGGCAAGCAGAATCTTTTGGCGAGTCAGAAGTTACAATGACACTCTGGGAGAGTCTACGACAAACTTTCAGGGAGTTTAGAACCGCGTTTTCTGCACCGTACTGGAAAAGGACTGCATTCGCTTGCTTCATCCTGGGCATACAGCAGTTCTCTGGAATTGACGGTGTCTTGTACTATGCCCCGATTCTCTTCACGCAGGCGGGTCTGAGTGGCGAAAAGGCATCGTTCCTGGCATCTGGAGTGTCTGCCATTGTGATTCTCGTGGCTACGATTCCTGCAACGATTTTTGCGGATAAATGGGGTCGACGTACCTCAGGTATTGTCGGTGGCGTCTTGATTACTTCTCTCATGCTGATAATGGGGTCTGTTTATGCTGCAGGACAGGTTCATCCGACATGGGGAAGTGGACGATGGGTGGTTATTGTCTGCATTTACTTGTTTGC
Source organism: Fusarium sp. NRRL 62610 (assembly GCA_013186425.2). NCBI lineage: Eukaryota > Fungi > Ascomycota > Sordariomycetes > Hypocreales > Nectriaceae > Fusarium > Fusarium sp. NRRL 62610. The sequence goes on along the minus strand of JABCKE020002430.1, from coordinate 8,992 downwards.
TATTTCGTTTAGTTTCACCTGGGCTATTGGGTTTCGAACGTGGGTGGTAGAGAGCATGCCGCGGAAGACGAGAAGCAGTGCATCGAGTCTTGCACAGAGTTCAAACTGGGTAAGTCATTTGGGGTTTGCATCATGATTCAACTTGCTGACATGTTAATAGCTCGCCAACTACGTGGTTGCGCTCATCACCCCCGTGCTAATCTCCAAGTCGACGTTTGGCGCTTATTACCTCTTTGCTTTTTGCAGCATGTTTTGCACCATCATGGTGTTTTTGTTTATGGGAGAGACGAAAGGCTATAGCTTGGAGGAGATTGAGAAGCGACACGGACAGAACCGGTCTAAGAGCATCCCCTGGAACCTGTAGAGTGATATTCTTGCTGGTTGGATACGTTACAGCGATAGGCTACAAAGAATCAATGCTCAATAAGAGAAGAATAATTTGGAGATGAACCGAGATGTCTTCCTCATGACTCTGGTTCTCAAACTGCCTTGCCTCCGATGGCCCAAAGTGAAACCGGCATCGACCATTCCAAAACTCCAATAGCAGCGTAGACTTCGACAAACCACCAACCAGTCCAAATAAACCAACAGAAAACCCAGAGGTATCCCAACGTACGCACAAGCATTTGTGGCACACTATCAAATGCTGATCTTTCACTGTCCGTTCTCGTGATAAGATATTCGGACCATCTTGTGCCCTGACATAGCTGAATAACGGCGTATTCGACCATGATGCCAAACGGTTGAATCATGAAGAATAAACCCATGTTGAGGGCGAGGGTCATTGGGTCAACATAGCCCTCGCAGATGACGGAGAGACTAAGGAAATGGAAGAAGCCGCTAATGGAAAAGGCTGTGATGAGATGAATAAAGTAGGCATGTGGTGACCTGGGTGGAATACAGAGGTGCTTGACGATGTCATGGCTGATGCCGAGAGCAGGCTTGAATATGTTAGAAAGAAGTTCCTGCTGGGGCTGTATTGATGGACTTACCTGACGGATATAACCGTGCCAGTACTTCCCCCAGACATTACCAACTGTGTAACAGTCGGCGATGTTTCCGAAAAGTGGTGGCCAGTCCTTAGGTATTTAGCATAATGCGAGAATAGATACGTTGGACTCACCTCTGGTTGGCCTCCAGCCACGCCAACAGTCATCATCGCCGCGACCTCATACTGCAGTGTCATGGTTGTGAGTAGCGAGAGACCCATCAGCAGCTCAACGAACACAATTTGTTTGAGGTTGTCCATTTCCCATGACCAGGAATGTGGAATGGCGGTGCTCCTGGCAGTGTGAATGACGGCATCCAAGACCACATATGATAGGAACGCCCTTGGCATCCTGGCCAACACGAATATTTTCTTGTCGAGTTTCTGCGCCTTCATGGCAGATCGCGCATCGTTGACCTTGCGATGACCAAAATTCCATCCGACGCCTCGAGAGGACGTAACCAGCTTCATAGCCCATCGGACCTTGTCCCAAGTCCACTCCTTCGGACGCCCGTTATTCACCTCACCTTGCTGATCAACCAACCAAAAATCCCTCTCCGGCACATGTAAAAGTAATCTCTCGATAGCCGGAAGAACAAGCAACCACGATCCAGCCATGCCATAGCGCATGGCGCGTGTTGCGCCGGCGTTTGGCGGCCATGGAGAAACTTTGCACGCGTAATCATTTAGGACGATGAGAGTCGCGAAAATCACGCCGCGGCCATGGAACGGGGGAGAACAAAATGCAACAAGCACTAGAACAGGTAGCGTAAAATGCGGTAGTTGGGGAAATATTGATAAGAGGTTGCCTGGCGACAACCAAGATACATTGTCCATCTTGACGATTGTGACGATAAGAATGACATTATTGAGAAATTCCAGTAAAGGGGGGAATCGAAAAGGTGAAATATGAGCTTCAAAGTGTGGTCAGACCACCTGTGTTAGATTGGCATTTCTAGTTGGCCAAAGCATCCCAGAGGCGCTGTTGTGGGCTGACATTGGGGCGTGTGCTCAGCGCCATGTTCAGCTGGCGGCGATGGTCCAGGTGATCACAATATTGGGAATGGGGGCAAATCAGGAATTGGGATAGCTGAGTCTTGGCTACTTGGTACATTGGTGGGCTGTTGGTTTGAGGTTGAACTTGCATCGTATTTCTGTAATATTGATAAGTGAGGACGGAAGCACCGGGACGAGACGGATGATGCAGCCCTGGATTGATTATTCGAATTTTCTAACACGAAACTTGGGTGAGACATTAGCAGCGTCAATAGGCCACCATCTATCTTACAAGTGTAATTCGCGTGCCTTGACTGGACCACCCACTGATTCAGTGACCAATTTCTCCCCCTTGGAAAACCTCAATACGTTTAAATCTGGCCCTGACTCATGAGATACACGTTGGTTCGCCCTCCATCTCCTTGATTACGCTCCGCACAGGGGCAGGCACACGTATTCCATCTTGACCGACTCTGAGAACGTTAGCACCAGATCCGTTGCGTCGAGGGAAGGTCTTGAATGTTCTTGCCTCGTATGTGTCCACCGCGAGATTGCTCGACGCTGTCGTCTATCCGTAATAATACTGCATACGCAATATCGAGTTCGGCGGAGCGGAGGGAGCCCCGTGGCATCACCCGGAGGCTCTGTCACGATCCACTCCTCGATGAGCAATATAAGAGGCTCAGGGGGCGGCTGTACTTCTCATGTAATACAGGTAGTCTCTTGTGTCCCCCGACGACCAAAACCCAGCCCTAGGTCGGAGCGTAAGAGTCACTGCGGCGGACTTTGGCGCCATCGCTTGCGTTTGTCGTCCACCTAAGATCAACATGGATCATTTATTGGGGAGAAAGACCAAGTAACTGTCGTTGTTGGCCTCTTGGAAGGTCTTGGCGATGTCAGACATAGCGATGAGTCTATTTGACTCATTGATGAGAGCGTAGTTTGCGTAGAGGGAGACGACGTCACCTCACTGAGAGTGGAAATAGGATCTCGTGTCTTTATGAATTGGAGAGGTGCGTAGCCTTTCTGAAAGTTTTGCTTTCTTCTTGCTAGCCTTGCTCCCTTGTACACTGTTGGGAGAATCCCGCGTGAACCTCACGTCTGTGCGAGGACGAGAAATTCCCCAGTGGGATCCGCCTCCCAGCACTTGCTCTCCAGACATTCCCACGGGGGGTCCCTCTTCTCATCCATAGAAACTAGATGGATGAAACAGTGAGCGCGTAGTCGAGTCTGGAGGGTATCCCGGGAGATAGCAGAAACAAAGCCTGGCGAAATGTGTAACCCAGACTTCAAAGACACCACTGATAACCTAACATATATAATGCAATCCAGGAAAACAGGAGCTGACTTTTACATATCATTTGCTATACTAATTAATTAGTACAAAACATAGGTTCGAAGATATCACTGAGCCAGCCGCATTTTACACTGGTCGAAGGATTTTGACTCAGAAGGCAAAAACTTGGTCCTCCAACTTACTGGCGGGCCGAGCCGCGTCGTATCCTAAGTTCTCTGTGATTTTCTTCATAGCACTAACCATGGGAGGCGGTCCACAAAGCAGGATCTTAATATCATTTCCAGGCTTAGGAAGCCATTTCTGTACATGTTGGTCAGTCACAAGAGAGGTAACACTTACTAGAAGAAGAAAAAAGATACTCACAGTTACCATCTCGGCTCCAACAAATCCGACACCGCCAGTCCAACCAGCAGGTGGATTGTTCAAGACATAGTGGATGCGGATGCCGGCATCAACTTTAGCCAACGCGTCCAGTCTCTCCTTCAGCAAGATATCCTCAGAGTTCACGTTGGCGAAAATAAGATCCACCTCTGTTATATCGCCACTCGCACGACCACGGACAATCGCGTTGATGATCTGCAGCATAGGTGTAATTCCAGTGCCACCGGCGATCATGCCAAAATGACGGACCATGTTAGGGGTATAAATGAAACACCCCTTTGGTCCACGGATGCGAATAGTTTGACCAGGAATAAGCGTATCTATGTATCGGGAGATATTTCCCTGAGGGTAAGACTTGATGAGTAGGTCGAAGCAACCAGGTTGGTCATCGCCAGAGATGGGTGTATAAGAGCGCGTAATCTCCTTACTGGTACCACCGGGCTGTGGAATCTGGGCAGAAATGGAAATGTGCTGGCCGATTGGTAGACCTAGTATTGACTCAGGACTGGGGAGGTTGAAGCGATATCTGGAAAAGGTCAGTTGGCCGGGAGCGAGTATATGGAGGACAAGGTTTAAACTTACATGGCCACATTGTGTGAGACCTTGTTTTTTTCCAGGAGTTTGAACTCTTCGAAGTGATCTGGTTGCAGTACCTTCGTCGTAACTTGCGCTGCGGGTTCTTGGGGGGTGGCTGGCTGATTGACCCCTTGTGGTGCTGAGTTGGAGTCAGAGCTCAGAATGCCTACTTGAAGATCTTCCAAGATCTCATCGGCCTCATCAGAGTGGCTGGTATCATTGTAGGCCTCGGTAGCATCTTTCCCAGCGACCTCGAGCAAGATGTCTGAACCGCCGCTGTTGGGTATATGTCAGTCACAGCTTGAAGGGGGATGAGAACAAAGAAAGACGTACGGATGGTCGTCCACAAATGATGAAGCATTGTAAACCTTGCCGCGAATAATCAGATAGAGATCATCCTTGGTGTTGTGAAGTTGCACATCAGAGTGGCTAAAAACTGGTGCCATGACGAAACGTGACAGTAATGCCAGGATCAAGATATCGAGACCAACAACTTGACAATGCTGCTTGTTTATTGAGGAAGGGGGAAAGGAGCAGAAGCGAGGGCAGTTGCCGACTTGAACAACACACTCATTGATACCAACAATAATGCTCGGGGTGTCCCATGACAACTTGTCCGGATTGGGGCATCACGCTACAATATGTGCAGCATTGGGGACTTTTTATCCCCGTGACGAATGCCTCGTTTAGGCCAAATCTAGCGAGTGGCTACCGTGCAAGTAGAGATACATGTGCTCAGCACACCCTTCTGTCAAATAGTAAGTGCAGGATTGGAACATCTCCTGCGGCAAACCACCTGGTCAGGTCAAGTCTAGACATCATGTATGCATGGAGATAATGCAAAGTCGGCATATGACTGCCGCCACCGCGGGGTAACACCAAGAGGCGTCGCCTTCAGACAAGGTTCGGGAATCTGAACCGATGCAGGCTCATGATCATCTCCAATCATCTGTCAGATAATGTCAGGACCTGCGCCTCCTCGGCATAGAAGCCGAGATTCGGGGCTTAAAGGGTTGCATCTCCCCCGCACTCTTTTATTGACCACGAGAGAGGAAATCTGTTAGCGTAGCCGCAATCGCAAAATGACTAAACGATGTCTTTCTATTCGCTCTTGGCACAGGGGAGGCGTAAGATAACTGTAAGATTGGGAGTCTGATTAGAGTGGTGTTCGGGTAGCTCCATGGCGTATAAAAGAGTGGTAGATATCTCAGGCTAAGCAATTCAAGATATCTTCCAAGCCACCGATCTTCTAGCTCAGTTATCCCGGGCTTCAATTATAGCAAAGAACACATTTCTTCCAAGCCATCATCTACTCCTCAGCAGCTCTGTGCATTCTCCTGAGCGCTTCTCACTATAACCATGGCATCTTCGTCCCTTCACTACTTCAACTTTGGTAGCAACGGCGCCACGGATCCCTCCAAGCCCCCAGAACCCGTTCGCGCCTTGCCCGCATCATGGTACACCTCGCCAGACATGTACGAGTTGGAGCGTCGAGCCATATTCTCCAAGCGATGGCTCTTCATCACCCACAGCTCGCGGTTGAAGGAGCCCGGTGACTGGCTCCGCTACGAGCTGGCAGGATTCGACTTTATCATCACTCGCGATCGAAAGAACAACATCAACGCCTTCCACAACATTTGCAGACACCGCGCATACACTGTGATCGAGAAGGAAGGCTCTGGAAACGCAAAAATCCTAGCCTGTCGCTATCACGGCTGGTCATATGGACTCAATGGCAAGCTGGCCAAAGCTCCTGGATATCAAGGGATGGCTGGGTTTGACAAGGAGCAGAACGGTCTCTTCCGTATTCATACCAAGGTTGACATCAACGGGTTTATCTGGGTGAATATGGATGCAAATGAAGTTCCAGAGGAGCCGTGGGAGGGCCACTTCAAGGATGTCGACAAGCAAGACCGGTACAAAGCTTACAACTTTGATGACTATGATCTTGATCATACCTACGAGTTAGACGGCGACTACAACTGGAAGATTCTGGCTGATAACTTTAACGAATGTTATCACTGCCCTACGACACACGCGGATATCCCCGAGTTCCTCAATCTCGAGTCCTTCGACAGCGACACCAAAGACGGACACATCCAACATCACTGTGAGTCCACGCCCGAGCAGATAGAAAAGGGACTCTACACTGCCAGCACCTACTACTTTCCCATGTCAGCCATGGTTGTCTCGTAAGTTTCATCGAACCAGCTATCTCAAACATTGCGTGTCCTAACACAAACTAGCCCGCACTTCATCATGATCCAAAAGTTCCTCCCCTCAGGACCTCGAAGCTCCAGAATGGCATACGAAATCTACAGAAACAGAAACTCCTCCGAGACCGATTTCAGGCTCATCAGTGACATGTACGCGCGCGTCATGTCAGAGGATAAAGTCCTCTGCAACAACGCACAAAAGAATTTAGACCGCGGAGTCTTTGTCAATGGTCAGCTGCATCCCAAGTATGAGAAGGCTCCATTGTTTTTCCAAAGCACCGTTCGAAAGGTCATTACGGAGCATCATGAGCGGGAGAAATCTGAGGGTAAGGAGATTTGGCCGGCGAAGCAAAAGTTGCCTGGGGATGCGGGAGTTAGTGAGCAGGATGAGATGCTCTGTTCGAGTATTGGTTGTGGGACGGAGAAGGAAGTTTTGGCTTGGTGATGGTGGTTAGATTTGCAAATCTGCTTTCTCTTAGGTAGGCAAGTCTGTCAGAATGCGCGGTGGTTATGCGGCTTGCCAATATTCTGTGTATGTTAATTCTTTTGAGGCCTTTATACACAATGCTTCTCTTTTATGGTTATTTGGATAATGCTGCTCTTTTAGGGAGTCACGGTTCTATGGCATTGGGGTTTGATGCTGTCTTGTGTTATTAAGTGTGTTCTTTGATCCTATGTACGACCTCGTGTCACTGAAAAGAATAACGATAATTTTGCTCTCCAAACATAATAATACAAGAAGGCATAGATCTGACTTTTACGATAAACAATAGTTGCAGCGCATCAAGAGAAAACATACATAGACCCCAACATATCACATGGACCCTCCTCTTACGGCTCTTCCTTCAACCCAGTGCAGTCACGACAGCAAGTCTTGTAGCTACGCCTTCCTGCGCAAGGTACAGCAAGTTAACGCGATGCTGATAATTGTGAGGACTCCGCTAAGTACACCAAACCCAATAGCAACCTTTGTTTCCTGAGTCATTCCTAAACACCATCAGTTCCTGTTAAATCTTGTCAGGAGATAGCTACTCACCAGTCTCTTTCTTTGTCCCAAACAGCGTAATAATCCACTTCCCCAGAACAAACCCCTCAGTGGAGCAGTAATCAGCCAGCATTCCCAGCGTGAGCTGAAATGCCTCATTGGTGTCACTGCCTTCGTAGGGAAACCCAATACTGCAGTAAAGGTCTGCACGCTCATACAGCTTCTGCGAGGAGTAGAAGAATCGTGAGCCCCCGCAGACGCACTCGGCTGTCGAGCACTGGAGGTACGCACCGAGACCTGTCCAGATGTCGCCGTGATTACCTGGGCGTGCGGGTTTGCAGTTGTCTTTGTTGTCTTTGGGGCTGTCACAGCCGTTGAGGACCCATCTGACACAAATGTCCAGGGCCTTGTAGGAGCTATCAGGTTTGTCGATCATGACAACCTTGCTCGCTAGTCAAGTCAGCATGGTACTGACTACAGAAGATGGGGTTTCTTTACCGTCGAATGTGGGTGTTGCAGTCGGGGCTATGGTCGCAGTAACAGTCGCTGTAGTCGAGTCACTAAACTCAAAGTACTCAATCTCACATATAGACTGAAACACATCCAGAGCATTATTGACGACAGACTCGCTTCCATCGGGACAATCATCCCGAACGCATTTCTGAACATAGTTGGCACCGTCAATAAAGTTCTTGCCGACAGTATTTTCAGAGCAGACGCAACCGTAGCTCCAACAACTCAGGCTGTTGTCGACTTGGGCAATGCAAGTTCTGGCGCACTCTGGAAGGTTCTTGTAGGCAGATGAGCTTTGGGCCTTTGACCAGGTTTCGCCAGAGTTGAGAGCTGCAGCGGGAAACGCAAGAGTGAAGAAGAAGAGAGCTTGGAGGTACCGTGAAGGCCCATGCTGTGATACAAAAGAGAAGCCAAGCATTGTGTTCATGTTGCGGTATAGGAAGAGTAAAGATGATCGCTTGAAGAGGGGTAACACCAAGTGGTCAAGGGATCCTTTTTCTCTCCAACCTGCCCCCCCAGATTCCTCCAGATTCCCTCACGATATGCCTCACTGAGGCTGAAAATACCCTCGCGTTGCCTCACAGTTCGCAATTCCATCAATTGAGCCCTAGCTGAAAACCTCGTATTCTGCCATGCCAGTCGGTTAATACGAAATGTGTTGACTATTAGAAGTAAACGGGCGAGGGCTATTCCCAAGGGGATGATCGCTCGGCATTAGCGTCTGAGCGTCGGTAGTTGCCTTGCATGAAGGTTGTTGAACTATTGTTTTTTGTGGTGGTGGCTATGGCAGCCTCATGGGAGAGCCTCGCGACCACCTTCAGATGTGGTCTGAGATAAGGGTACTTAATTGCCTTGGAACTCTAAGAAATGTCTTCAATACGGAGATATTCTCATCAGACTCTCCTGCTTCAAGATTAATTAACCATGTTCTTGACAAAGAAACTCATCTTGTTGATCCTCGCTGCGCTCTTCGCCTCTAGCGTTTACTGCAGGTGAGTCGACGACTGCGGTTTTCTCTGGCACCATCACAACAGCAACCA
>JABCKE020002422.1:0-10660 GCA_013186425.2 Fusarium sp. NRRL 62610 | reverse complement strand
CAGCCTCAATGCAAAGCATACTGTTTTCGAACTGAACTAAATACCATCATCCTCCCTTCATTCAGCCTCGGAACCTATACGACCATGGTCAACAAGTCAGACATCAAAAGCGACAATGCCTCTGAAAAGGAGGGTGAAGCCGCGATTGTCGATGGTGCTTTCATTCTCAATGATGAAGCGGCTCACATCAGGGATGAATACCTGAGGATGTCTCCGAGCGAGGCACAGGCGGTAGAGAAAAGGCTCAAGCTGAAGCTTGACCTTAGACTCTTCCCCTCGCTCATGATCATGTACATTTTGAACTACATTGACAGGAATGCTCTTCCAATCGCCAAACTGGCGGGCATCTCTCAAGAACTCAACCTCTCCTCTGTTCAGTTTGGAACATGCATTTCCATCTTATTTGTTGGTTACTTGTAAGTTAAGTCAAAGAGAAGAATCCCAATGCCCCCCGTCGCAACTAAGCTCTTCCAGGCTCGTCCAAGTTCCAAGCAACCTGTTCTTGTCTAAGCTTCGCCCATCTTTGTATCTGCCATTTGCAATGGCGGTTTGGGGGGTTGTATCAGGAGCCACAGCTGCCGTTCAAAATTACTCAGGACTACTCGCCGTTCGCTTCGTTCTTGGCTTCTGTGAGGCGCCGTTCTTCCCTGGCGCCGTTTTTCTCTGCTCGTCCTGGTATAAACCCAATGCACTTAGTCTGAGGGTGGCTCTGCTTTTCGGTGGTGGCTCTGCTTTTCGGTGGTAGCATGTTGTCGGGCTCATTTGGTGGGCTAATGGCTATTGGCATTACCGAGAAAATGGCTGATGTGGCTGGAATATCATCATGGCGATGGTCAGTATGCCCACCTGCAGTGAGCGACAGAGTGTATGAGAAACCTGACATATCTTTAGGCTATTCATCATCGAGGGTTCATTGACAGTCGTGTTCGCCCTCATCTTTGTTTTTGTGCTTCCCAACTATCCTCATAACACACGGCAAGTGGACATGGCTGGAACCTGGGTTGCTGTGCTCAAGTGCTGACTCTACGACTTAGGTGGCTCACGGAGAAAGAACGCGTCGTTGCCCAATATCGAATGATGTCTAACATGGGCGTGAATGCATCTAAAGATACCACAATGGCGCAGGGGTTCAAGCTCATGGTCAAGGATCCCAAGGTGTGGTTGATGATGCTCAACCATCTTCTCATCACTCTTTGCGCCTCGTTTACCAAGTATGTCTTATTCTATGCCCACCTTTGGGACACTTGCACTAATGCACAAAGCTTCTTCCCCACTATCATGGCAACACTTGGCTTTGAGCGCAAGGTAACATACGCTCTTTTATCTGTTCCATACCTCAGTGGCTTCTGTATTGTGTTAGTCACTTGCTGGCACGCAGACAGAGTGAAAGAGCGCACATGGCACATCATCGTAAACTTGTCGGTGTGCATAGCTGGATTGGCGATTATGGGTGCAACTCTCTCTGTACCAGCACGCATTGTCGCCAGTATCATGATGATCTCTGGCATCACCAGCGCCTCCAACATTAACTTGGCATGGATTGGAAGCTGCATTCCCTTTCCACCTCCCAAGCTTGCAGCGTCCATTGCCTCGATCAACATGATTGGAAATCTTGGAAACGTTGTAGGCGGCTATCTATTCCCCGCCAGTCAAGCCAATAGGTATCCAATGGCCGTGGGCGTGGAAGGCGGCTCTGCGATTTTAGCCATCGGTGGCGTGTTTTTCTACAGGTGGTATCTCAAAAGACAGAACCGCAAGATTCAGGATGGTGACACTGCAGCTATTGCGTTAGTGGGTAGTTCGGACTGGAGATACATCTTGTAGGGAATAAATCAGCAATGCCATTTACTACGGACAAGCATGTGTTTTATTAGCATGACAAATTTCCCCATAGTAAAAAAAATATCAATAGCTCAGCTGACAATTTTCAAAAGTGGTAGAATTGCCTCACTCTGCAACACATATCTCCGCGGTAGAAGATAGCTCAGCGAAATCTAAGCCATGACTGTGAAAGCCTCCTAATTCTGATTAGGTAGGTTTATAAGGAAGCAGTTTAGAACTTTCGCCGCGTCTTACCCTTGCCTCTCTTATTTAAAGTTTAAAGCTTAAAGTTCAAAGCCAAGCGATGCGCCCTTCAAATATCAGAATATACGGGTCTATGACCATGGATGCTTAGCTCGTATATGTGAGACGCGTACACGTACACGGGCGAGTGCAACATTAAAGGCCCAAGCACTGGACACTTCGTCACCGCCAAGTTACCTAGCGGCTAGACCTCTTTGGACAGGCGTTTGAATGGTGCTAGGTGCAGGAATTTTGCTGCGCCGTGTCAAACGCAGCCTACCTGTCTGCGTTCGCTCGTTGGCTTATGGACGGTCTTGGGAGTTCTGCGTCATTGGCACTAATCTTAAGTACTAAAGCGCTCACTCGAGAGAGAGATTCTTATCCATCTCTTATTCGTTGGCTCGTCCCTATAAGGGAGACGTGAGTCACGGCTGAGATAAAGGGAGGGCGAAAGAACTAGGAGTTCAACTGACCAGGCAAGCAGGGCTTGACCGATTGCGGGGTCACCGCTATATCTCTTGGCTTAAACTTAAATCGAAAACCGATACCGAGATACGACGTAAATGATACGATTTCCGAAAATGATATGATTTCCAATTGAGACACGGTGAATCCTGCTCCGGCTCCCAAATCAGTTCCAACACCTCGGGTGTATCTGCCGGAATGAGTACCGGACTCTATACAATCTCATCTCAACGGTCTCACCAAGCCGAAGATCCTGGTATCCCATCGATGGATCTCAGTACAGGGTCCTTGGCTGCGCCACTATGCCAAGGCTTTTGCGAGACATACCTTAATCAGACGTTGGCGTTTACCAGTGTCGATCTTGAATCTATTCCGAAAAAGATAACAAGACTGTGGTACCCTGACCCGTAAATTTCCACTTCTATCGTTCTAGCTCTCGGTGGAATTACGTGGCCTGCGATGTTGATATCATCTTCTGGTCCCAACCACCATGATCCCAAGCTGTCCAGGGTCACTGGAGTGACGCGGCCCTCCTCGAGAATCTGACGATGAGCTGGGCTGTGAGAGTCAGTTGCGAGCCAAGGACTTCAGAACAGCCAGGTTGAACTTGATCGCGTCTCCTATAGATGGACTCTGGCGTTCTATAACAAGGCGAAGGGCGCCCAGATCTTCTGGTCATTTTTTCAGCATCTCATCCTTCTTTTCAAGTACTCTTTCACTCTACAGATCTACAATGCTCAAGATATCGACACTCTTCGCCGTTGCGGCACTGGCCATTGGAGCAGTGTCCGCTGAGGAACTCTACGACTATATTGTGGTTGGTAGTGGTCCTGGTGGAGGACCTTTGGCCGCAAACTTGGCCAGGGCAGGCTATAAGACTCTCCTTCTTGAGGCCGGTGACGACCGTGGCGATGATCCCACCTGGAACGTCTTGTCAAACAACTATGCCGCCCTCAACAGCCCCCTCGCGCGCTGGGACTTCTTTGTCCAGCACTCTGAGGACCCTCAGCACCAGGCACTCTACGAGAGGCAGACGTACCGCCAAGCCAATGGATCCTTCTATACTGGCCAAGATCCTCCTGAAGACGCCGAGAGGCTCGGCATCTGGTATCCTCGCGCCACCACCTTGGGAGGCTGCTCGATGAACAACGCCGGCATCTCGACTCTCCCACCGGATGCGGACTGGGAGATTATCGTCGAGCGAACCGGCGATAAGTCGTGGAGTCCCAAGAACATGCGGAAGCACTTCATGAATATTGAGAGGAACGAGTGGCTGCCCCGCGGCACCCCAGGACACGGATTCGACGGTTGGCTGCGCATCAACATGCGTGACAGCTCGTGGAGCCAGCAGCCCAGTAACTTCCTTAGCATCCTCAACGGGCTGGCCAATGCTACCGACCAGGACGTTACCGCGGTTCCGCAGCTCATTACCAGGGATGTCAACGCCGATGTCCCGGACCGCGACCAGCAGGAGGGCTTCTACAGTATGAGCCTGCACATGGATAAGGATGGGCGCCGCTCCAACTCCAACACGTACATCCGTGATACCCTCAACGATCCAGCCGGGTATCCGCTCACGGTGCAGACGCAGAGCTTTGTGACTCGTGTGCTCTTTGACACCCGCGGCCGCATCCCCGTTGCTAACGCCGTCGAGGTGCTTCGGGGCTCAGCCGTGTACCGCGCCGACCCTCGCTCCACCGACGACAACAAGGGCAAGCGGGAGATCATCCGGGCCAAGCGCGAGATCATTATCTCGGGTGGCACCTTCAACAGCCCCATGATCCTCAAGCACTCTGGCATCGGCCCTGCCAAGGAGCTCAAGAAGTTCGGAATCAAGGTGGTTAAGGACCTCCCCGGCGTGGGCGAGAATATGGCCGAGAACTACGAGGCTGGTCTCCTGGGCCTCGCCAACGATGATATCGAGCTTGGCTTCGGCCAGGTGGGCCTTCTTCTCAAGACGCCGACCGAAACGGAGGACCGTAACATCCACGCGTGGTGCGGCGGCTTCGCCCTCGAAGGTTTCTGGCCCGGTATGCCCAACCGCTACGGTCCCCGGCAGTTCATGTGCGCCATGGCACACATGCAGCCCAAGTCGCGTGCCGGCAGCGTCCGCCTCCGCTCGTCTGACCCCCGCGATACGCCCGAGATCAACTTCCGCTTCTGGGAGGTTGACGGAGAGGACGACCTCCGCGAGCTCGTCGACGCTATTGACATCATGCGCCACGGGTTCCAAGCCGCCGGTGCCCCTGTCACACCCTGGAGGGAGCTACACCCGTGTCAGGACTCTTCTAACGGCTGCAGCGACGAGGAGCAACTGGACTATTTCCGCTACCAGTCCTTCGGGCACCACGCCTCGTCGTCTTGTGCCATCGGCGCCGCTGACGACCCCATGGCCGTCGTCGACAGCAAGTTCCGCGTCCATGGGGTCAGAAACCTGCGTGTGGTCGACGCTTCCGTCTTCCCTCACGTCCCCGGAGCGTTCCCTGTTCTGCCCACTTTCATCATCTCGGACAAGGCGTCTCTGGATATCATTAAGGCCGCCCGCTACCGCCGTGATTAGGTCCTATCGGGACCTGGACATGCCTTTTAACTCTTCTCGTCGTTACTGCAAGTTAGAGGGTAAAAGGTAATAAGGCATAGAGATAAAGTAGTCTTCACAAGGTTATATATTTGTTTGATTGGACAGTTCAGGCGTACGCTGAACTCAATGGCAACCACTTCAATCCAATTCAAAGCAGGATTTTTTCAATTCAACAATTCAATCACGCATAGCCAGATTGATCTAGTTAATTCAATATGAGAGATAATTTTGGTGATGCCTCTTGAATAGTATTTTCTTAGTGAAACAAAAAGGGGTGAGGTGGACGCGCACGTGTTAGGTCATGTGATCACCGAGTCAGTCATTGGTAGTGACTCCGGCACGTGACCTCCCTAACCACGAATGTGCTCGACAAACCAATAGCGCTGCAGGAAAAGGTTCCCCGCGCCATCTACCTGGTACAACTGCCGATCCCTAGCTGAGGTTTCCCAGACTCAAAGCGGCCAAGGGTCAGAAGCCATGCAACGTCTCCAGCCAACCCGAGGACGCATCTGTCTCTAGTCACGCCAAGCGAGATGAAACAGGGGGAGGGGTAATTTATCTTGCCTCGGGTATGTCAAAACCCCCTACCAGCATCGATCGCCGACTGACAGGGTATAAAGGGGGATGCAACTCAACTTGGCACTGATCTGTCATGATAGTGGATCAGGAGAAAGCCAAAAACAAAGAAAAATGAATCCTTCTGACGACAAGCCCTCTGTCGACATTGACGAGGCACCACCCTCGCAGCGGCATCGACATGAAGTAGACGTCACCCCGATTCAGGAGGCTGCGGTTGAGGATGCCTACCATATCAAGCTCGGCTGGAGATCATGGGTAAGCAACGATCCAGGCCATGTGTCGTTGAATGTGCATTTGCTTAGCAGTAAACAAGGTTGTGGTCTTTTGTACCTGCTTCGCGTGAGTCTTTCTGACCTCCCTCCCTCTTATGCCTTGTTGGTTTTAATAACGAAATGCCCAGCATCATGGCCCAAGTGTTCGTTGTGGTTGCTGCTGGATCAGTAATCGCATTCATCATCCGTGACCTGGGTGACGGGGCTGTCGCCGGATGGATTATCCAGGTACTATTTCCTCGGATAGATTCCCTTTAGGTTGCGTTTTAACCTTAACGGCTGATACAGGGTCCTTTGTTGATGCAAAGCGTGCTTTCACCTATTGTCGGGCGCCTTTCCGATGTTCTTGACCGCAAGTATCTTGCATCAGTTCCGCCTCTCATTGCCTTTGCCGGAGCTGTCATGTCGGCCAAGGCAACCTCTATGAGCGTGCTCATCGGAGGCGGTATCCTGATTGGAACGACGCTATCCACGATTTCCATCGTCCAGGCCATCCCTTCGGAAATCCTGCCTCTCAAGTATCGAGCAATTGCAAATGGATTAGCTTTCATCGGCGGGGCTGTTGGTAGCATGTGAGTCTCTCTCTGCCGCAAGTCATCCCCCCAATCCTAATGGCATTATTTGTAGTATTGGCTCCTTGGGAGCCGGGGCTGTCACAAATGCCAACGCATCTGGATGGAGATACATCTTTTGGATGCAGGCTGCGTTTCACGGGGCTACCTCCTTGGCACTGTTCATCTTTTACTGGCCACCCAAGCGAACCGAGTATCCTCGGATGTCTATCAAGGAGTGCCTATGGGCCTGTGACCCCATTGGGTCCGTCCTCTACATCGGTAGTGTATCACTCATGTTACTAGCCCTGAACTGGGCAGGAGGGACTTATCCGTGGTCCGATGCCCACGTAATTGGCCCGCTGGTTGCTGGTCTAGCCTTGTTTGTCCTCTTTGGCTTATACGGTGCGTACCTACCTGAAAACACTACTGCCTTGGGTGATGTTGACGTTGTTGTCTGTCTCTTCAGAGTGGAAGGGAAGGTCAGACGGCCTTGTGGCCCATGTCTTCTTCCGACAAAACGCAAACTTTGCCCTCTCGGTTTTCGCCTTCGGAGTTGAGGGCTGGGTCTTTTACTCGGCTGTCAACTCTATTGTGCCACAGATGATCCTTAACTTGGGCTTCGAGACAGATCCATGGCAAATTTCGGTCAGGATCCTCGGCTTCACCCTAGTGAATCTCGGTCTTTCGATTCCTATCATGCTCTATGCCACCAAGTTTAAGGATCTCAAGTCTCCTCTCATTATGTCCTTTACTTTCTTCATTGCTGTGTAAGTGTCGGGCCCATATCCACACGCTCCCGCTGCTGCTCTAACAATACCACGATAGATCAAGTTGCTACGCCGCTATCCGGCCATCATGGAACACTGTTCAGCACGTTCTCAATGTCCTTACGGGCATCGGACAGTCGGGACCTTTAACTCTCCTAGTCGCTTGCGTTCAATTCACAGCTCCGCACGCATACCTGTCCACGGCTACCGGACTTGCCTTTTCCATTCGCGCAATTGGCGGGGCATTTGGATCTGCTGTTCTTGATGCAATAATCAACGGAAGGCTATCCTCACATTATGCTCCTGCCGTAGGCAAGGCGGCCGTGGCTGCAGGGCTGCCGGAAAACAGTGTGCCAGCCTTGCTGCAGGCCCTCGCCACAGGCGAAATCGGATCCAGTGACATCGAGGGCGCCAACAGTGCGGTATGGAATGCCGCGATATCGGAGAGTAGATGGCAATATGCGCAAGCCTATCGTTTGGCTTGGTCAAGTGTTATCCCATTTGCTGTCTTGGCTCTTGTTGCTGTTGTTTGCCTTAAGGGTGTCAAGGAGCTAATGACCGAGAAGGTAGAGGCCACAGTCGAGCATGTTGAGCAGCACGGCAAGGCGGGTGTAGATGAGAAGGGGGGCGATTAGTATCAACTCACTTGACATTGTAGCACTGAAATAGCAATCCCTCGCGTCGTCGTATGTCTTGCTCCTGGCATCATCTCTCGCAAGTCTGAGCCATTGTGTTATAAATTTGTTGAATATCACGTTTGTATAAATTTCCAAAGGCAGACTTCAGTTTCCCACCCCTACAGATTCGCCACATATGTGTGTGGCTATCACTGTTTCAGCATTGGGATATGATGCTATGATGTGTTGGAAATGTATTCTTTATCATTGTTGAAGCCTGAATAACCGACATAGAAGATCGCAAGACTATCCATATCGAAAAACAGCTTACAGTCGTGCCCAAATCATCGTGAGCATGCATATAATTCCGTCTATTCAAAGCTAGGTATCTACAGAAGTTAATTCGACGGGACAACGACCGTCATGGTTTTTGAGAAATGTCAAGCTGTGAGTCTCCCGTTTGCACAGGGATCTTGGAGTTGCTCGGGCTAGTCTTGCATCTTTTACCGGCAATTGCAATAGGTGCTCGTAAAAGTTAGCTTGACGTTTCGAATACATCGCAAAACAAATGCAGATAAGCCTACTTTATCGGGGTGAAGTCTCCAACAGACCCATCCCCATTGCCAGAGCATCCATCCCATGTTCCCCCTTGTTCAGCACACTGGAACAAGCAATCGTCAATAAGGCCCCATCACCAACCAGCAAAGTACAGCACGGGGGGCTTACCTTTGCCTGACAACCCTTCTTACAGTCCGCCATGTTGTTGAAGACGTGCCCAGTCCAAGCGTAGGCAGTCAGAGGGGCAGCGAGGAATGTGACGAAGGAGAGAAACTTCATCTTGGTTTTCGTAATTGAGCGTAAGCCGGTGAGCTACTATTTGTGTGAAATGGAATTATGATTTTTATTTATCAATCTCATAGTAGCACCACAGAGGCCTTTTATATCTGATACCACTAAGTCGAGGTGTTTATATAAATATTAAATAAAATATCCGACGGTTCCGAACACGGTTTTATCAAACATTAGTTCAAGAATTTATAGATCTCTCAGGTAAGATCGCCTGGTTCTATACATGTAAATAGATTTTAGTGTTTCGGCAATACCGTTATTAAACCATATTGTCACACAAGCGAAACCCAAAACCGATTATCCCAGCGGCCTCTTTTGGTGACAGGGCATAGCTGTAGTGGAGATGGAACATTTCTAGTGTTCGTATAGCAACTCTTCGTAAACGGTTTATAGTTCCTCCTTGCCGATCTATATACATATACTAATATTAAAACACATGCTTAGGGTTCATACCCTCTTTAGCTTCACGCCTGTTTCTCTAGGATCTAATACTTGCATAGTTAAGAACCCAGGTCTCTGAAAATGTCCCCGTGCCGGGCCATATGTGTTTCCGGCGGTATGCAAGGATCTGGAGTAGAGATACTAACCCAGGAATAACCCCAACTGACAAGATATTGTGTCTAGCAATATCACAAAGATCCACACAAGCTAAAAAGAACAAACTAGCTCGAGGGGAAGATTTTGATAATTATGTCTACTCAGCTGCCATGTCGAGCCTAACTAGGACAAAGTTGTCTTTGATATGGCTGCAAGTCTGGATGAAACTCAGAATAGCAACCTCCAGGCGTCCAAGAGCAATCAGCTGTCCTTAGGCAAACCACTGAGCGCGACGAGCTAGCATGTGCAAGGTTGGCCGTTTTATTTGCACTGAGATTACTATTAAGAGTAGGAGCTTGGTTTCGGTTCTTGGTATAAAAACCATGGGCCCTGCTGTTCTAATGTCCGTTGATATGCGAGGCCAACTGTAGGGTAGATCCGATCGTCTTAGACCCACATGCTCAGTGTCAATGACCAGGAAGATTAAGCAGTTGAGGCAACTCAAAAGGTCTTGCATAGGAATTCGTGATCCCAGCGTTAAGAAAGATTCTAGACTTTGGCTCACGTGGAGTTGCGTGTTGGTGATCATAGGTACTGTCAGTTTGTTGAGTGGGTATGGTAATTCTTTCCGGGTAGCGCGCTTGCGACAAATGTATATTTGGCATAAATACTCAACCTCAGCGCATAGGGATTAATACCTTTTAAAGGCAAACATCGATTACTAGCTTAATTCTCATGGGAGTTTATTAGCTACCCTATCTATTGGACGACAAAGAGCGCATCATACCACCAGGAACAGTGTCAATTAACCGCCCACTTTACAAGGTTATTTTAACCGACCTTGTAACGAATGCAACCTAGGCGGTTGCGGGAACCCGGTTCTCTTTCCTATTGGTCCAAAACCAACACAGTCGGCTCGGTGGTCTGAATTAGGTATGGCCAGTGCCGATCATGCTAGAATCATGTGTCAATGAAACGAAAGTGCATATGCACAAGAATTTAACGAGGAAAAAGAGAGAGAGAGAGAGGGGTTTTCTGGTTCGATAAATAAACTGTCCATCCCGCTATTACCACCTTGTTCAACTCGTCTTGAACATCAAGAAATTCCCTCAACCATGTGCGAAGACGAACGACAGAATAATCCCGCACAGCCGCTGCAGCATGCACTGGCTGGAAATCCTCTTGAGGCAGATGTCAGTAGTTTGTTTGCAACTTCTCACCGTTCATGCGTTGCTAACCCTTGTTTCCAGGACAATCTTCGTGATGACGACTCTGCATACGCTGCCTCGTAAGTCCTGAATGCGCATGGGAGCAAGAGAACTGGCCGTTGATAATTTTATAGTGAAGGTTCAGCCAGCTACCAAACATCCTTAGC
>JABCKE020002415.1:0-19557 GCA_013186425.2 Fusarium sp. NRRL 62610 | reverse complement strand
CAACACCCGTCTCGGTCCTATGTAGAATGGGCATGTGCCATCCCAACACAATAGCATATAGTTAGTTCAGTTGAAAGAAAACTCTGATCGGTTGGTCACGTTCATGCACAAGGTTCATCGTGTTTTCAGCACGTTCCTTGTAGCTTTTCTGCCATATGCACGTTGAAACCTTCAACATAGGCTTGAACCATGCCTAGGTCGTTCAAGGTTTTACCCAACAGTCACACATTCCGGTACTCTGTTTGAATAGATTTGACTTTTCATTGCGTATATATACTTACTGCTCCTCGTCGCGACGGAGTCCATCCTTCTTCTCCCAAATAAACTTGAGCTTTCAATTCCAACTTCGTTTTTCACACAAGTGAATACACCACCACCACTTCTCTATCTGATTTCTCATTTCAAATAATCACAATGACTCCCAGATCCTATTCAGGAATATCCAAGTAAGTTTCAATCGGAAAACACGTTTAATACTCAGAATAAACAACAACTAACCTATCCAGTGTGCGTGAGAATGGCGACTTTACCGACTTTGGCATTCTCTGCGGAGACGAAAGAATCGACGTTCACCGAGTGGTTATCAGTGGTATATCTCCCGTTCTCTACCGGGCATGTACATCAAGATTCAGTGTAAGCGATGAACCCGAAACACTCTACGCCAGGTAGCAGCTGACAAGATATTAGGAGGCAACTTCTCGAACATACAGAATTGACGATTTCCCCCTCGCCGTTGTGGAACGCATGGTGGAATACATGTACACTAACAACTACTCCGACCCTGATGAGAGTAACACGTCCGGAAGTGATGCCGACGAGCTCCCCGTCCTTTTGCTGCACACTACCATGGCCTCCTTGGCAGACAAGTACGACATTGAAGGACTGGTAGCCCTGGCAACGAAAAAGTACACCGAGGCCCTCAAGAATGACCGGGACTTTGAAAAGTTTCTCGACTCAGTCCCCGAGATCTACGGCATGCCCGCCGAACTATCGCAACCCCTCCGAGATGCCGCAGTGGTTTTTGCAAGGCGTGAGGCCAGGGAGGCAGCGGACTCGTGGAAAGCGTGGAGCAAGTTCGAGGAAGTAGTACATGACTGCCCCCAGTTTTCCAAAGAGTTCCTGTGCTCAGTCATTCGGGACCCGTTGAAGCCAATGCTGGGATATTGTGGCCGTTGCCAGGACAGTAAAACCAAGGTGCCTATTGAAGTCCTTCAGTGCAGATGTACGAAGTGTGGGAAGGGGGGCGCAACACTAGAGAGTGGGGAATGGGAGAATTTTATGCAGTGGTAAAAGAAGGATTAATGAGGGAGGCAAAAAAAAGAAAAAAGGCAGAATAAGGTTATTCTAATTCACTGTGATATGTGTGAACGTGAGGAAGCGCTTCGGGACGCAAAAAGAAAGCCAATAGGACCGACCGTGGATCGAACACGGGACCTAGGGATCTGCAATCCCTCGCTCGTACCGCTGAGCTATCGATCCTTTGTTGGTGATAGCGGCTTTCTAAATATGCTACATACTGGTTCCATTTTGAAATTGTCCCGTTCAGTTTGAATTCAAGAGTCAGAAATCCTAACAATTACCTATGGTATCTTACAGCCTTTCATTTCTTTATGTAACGACCGATAGTTTAGTCCAAAGCTCTTGGTATTCAGTCATCAGACAGCTGACTGGTGGTTTCAGGGATCCAGCAGGTCCACGCATCCGGTTGACTATCCCTTGCATAACCGTAACTAATATCTCCACGATGCACTTTGTTCTTCAACACAATGATATATGTGGGACTATAATAAGGGTCATCTCATCACGATTGAGGTTAAATTTATAATGTGATAGCCCTCTGATTAGGTTGTTTACCTTGACGTACTTGCGGGGTTGCTGGGTGGGTACGTGCTGCCCTTGGCGATAGCTACAACCAGCCATCGCTCTCAGGGGTAGTAGACATATGTGGTCTAATACTTGGGGTATTTCTAAATCTCTTGGGGCCACCAGTATAATATGTCCAGCTTGATCAAACTCATCAACATCGACGGTTTAAACATCGAACTCATGATACAGGTTAATACAAGAGGTACGTGTCTACCCTCAACTGGGTGGGTGCTGCGGACCACAAAGACAAAATGATCCTACAATCGTCAACGGGCGTCGAGTAACCATTATTAACGTCCCGCTCGAACCGGGCAGCAAAATCGCGCCCATGTTGCGAAACACTGTTCCGGTTGCTTACCTAGAACAAGCCCTCGACCGCATTTACATTGTATCCATATGTCCACACTCTGGCTTCGCGTAAATCCTCGGTCAAGAATTCGCAGGCCAAAAAGGCTTCTGTAATTCGACATTTAGCGTTGTTTCAGGGCTTGGGTGACTTCTTCGGAAAAATGACTCGATAGGCCGATGGCGGGAACCGCTCGAAAATGACGCTATTTAGATCTGCTACTTGGAGGAGATTGTGCGGTTGAAACACGTTTCCTGTTGGTTACAAAGGTCTCAATTGGCGCACCAGGCTCGCATCCCGAGAATTCAGACTCGAAAGGAGGCTGTTCAGGCGCGTGCAGCTCAGTTCTGTGAGACGCGTCAGGAACCAGTCCAATACAGTTTCTAAGACAGTAATTGACATGAACTAGAATGAAAATAGCACAAGTTATCATAAGCAAAGATAATAATTGTGGATGATCTTAGCCATTATCGCTTCCTTTTGGTGAGACCCAACTGATTGATGGGGAGTTGCGAGGTATTGAAGCGCCGCGCGCGTGTGGCTCACCATCAACCCTGAGGTGGCGCCTTTTGGTGAACGCGGCACGTACCCTACACCTCATAAAAACTACAATACGGCTGTCTCCAGAATATGCAGTCTCCAGACACTGAGTAAACGCAAAGAGGCGATGAATTCGGAAATGGAGTTTAAATTTCTTTCTTCCCCTCTTTTACGGACTAGGCAGCAGAGCGTGAGAGAGTTGGGTGACGCGTTAGTTCTTGTTCTGATAAATAGTTTCGAGAGGCAACCAAGACACGGCATGTGGCAAAAGTTTGTGCATCATTATGAGAAAAGAAAAACGAACCAAGACCTCTTGTCTCAATTGAGCATCGTACGATGGAATTTCGGTATCTTTATACTTTGTGCCTTGAAGAGAGATGTGAGCTGTTAAAGAAGATCCTCGCCCAAGCAACTTGAGTGGCTGCAGCCACACCGCTCAGCCACATATCGATGCGTGATGTGATGGGAGATCAACGAGTTGTCCACGGCGTCGGAGTAGTGCAATGGATCGTGTAGTGAAGCATGAGCCAGTCAATGATTGTAAAATGAAACAGTTTGTTTATAACGTGCTGGAAAATAGTTATGGAATAGTGGAAAAGAGTTGGTCTCCCTCATAGTCACAAGTTTGAAACCTTCCGCTATCAACAAGGACAACGTGGCCGAGTGGTTAAGGCGATGCCCTGCTATCCTGCATATCAAGGCATTGTGTTCGCACGCGTAGGTTCGAATCCTGCCGTTGTCGACCTTGCTTTTTTGACCTATTTAACAAAACTTTTTGTTGTATTTTCACTTGTTGATACTGTTGATGTCGTTTTGTGGTGTTGTTCACTGATGTTTGCTGCCTTTGACTGACTTTCCTGTTTAGGCTCATAAAGCTTGTTATAAAATCTCCAAAGTGGCCAAACACGAAGTGTGCTGGCTCTCCCTGTCGCCTTTCACCCCTCGTTCACAATTAGTCTTTTAAGTGTATCACACTTCTTTTGGTCCCCATTTTGTTTCCTTTCACCTATACCATGCTCACCTTTATTTGCTCTGGGTTTCGTGCGTGCGAGAAACGTTGCGGGCTTTGGCTCGGGTGGGGCTGCCCGGCTAGGTGGATCCTCGGCCGGGCGCTCCGAGGTCCGAGCCCCATGAGCAAAACGCGGATGTTCGAGCTTAAATGTCTTCATGGCTCGGATGATTTCATCCATGTTCTTTGATCTTGGAGCAATGGATTTACAGATGGTTTGGTTGCCAGTTGTTACGTTGTATGTTTAGCCACATCCCTATCCCTAATGTCTTGGTGTTGGGACAAAAGCCGTGTGATCACTGGAGAATGGCAGAGGACCAGGCGATACACAAGACAGTCTACTGTCTTTAGAAGAAAACCGCGAGGACATATGAAAGGGGGATACCTAATTGTTGAGCTCAAACAACAAGAATTCGTCACGATTAAGGCAAGTCACTGTTCAGATGGACTGTTGTGTTGAAGTGCCAATGTATCCATGTATATAAAATAAAGTAAAAGGAATGAATAAGTATAAACAAGAAGTAAAAGAGGACCAAATCAACCACCAGTCAAAAGACCGAGGCCGCTGGCAAGAAGCGAATATGTACCATGTCTAAAGCCCAAAAACTCCAACCCAATGTCGTTGAGAAAAGTGCCGAATGAAACCATTTCCGCTTAGTTCTTCTTTCCACCGTGGTACTTGCCGTCGTCGTAGCCGGTGTCGCCGCCCTCATACTTTCCCTCGTGCCACTTTCCGTCATCGTAAGGAGTGCCCTCACCCTCGTACTTGCCCTCGTGCCAGGAGCCATCGTCGTTGCGCTTGGTCTTCTCGCCGTGGTACTTGCCATCATCATAGCCAGTATCACCACCCTCGTACTTGCCCTCCTCCCACTTGCCGTCATCATATCCGGTGTCACCACCCTCATACTTTCCCTCGTGCCAAGAGCCGTCATCCGCGCGCTTGACCTTGCCGCCGTGGTACTTTCCGTCGTCGTAGCCAGTATCGCCACCTTCGTACTTGCCCTCATGCCACTTGCCATCGTCATAAGGGGTTCCCTCGCCCTCATACTTTCCGGGATGCCAAGAGCCATCATCATTGCGCTTGGCCTTGCCACCATGATACTTGCCGTCGTCGTAGCCAGTATCACCACCCTCGTACTTTCCCTCGTGCCACTTTCCATCGTCGTAGGGAGTTCCCTTGCCCTCATACTTGCCAGGGGCCCAGGAACCGTCGTCGTTGCGCTTGGCCTTGCCGCCGGGGTACTTTCCAGGATACCACTTTCCGTCGTCGTGGCCAGTATCACCACCTTCGTACTTGCCCTCGTGCCACTTGCCGTCATCGTAGGGCGTTCCCTTTCCTTCGTACTTTCCGGGGTGCCAAGAGCCATCGTCGTTACGCTTGGCCTTGCCACTGGGGTACTTGTCGGGGGTCCACTTGCCATCATCGTAGCCAGTGTCACCGCCCTCATACTTTCCCTCGTGCCACTTGCCGTCGTCGTAGCCTGTGCCCTTGCCCTCGTACTTGCCAGGAGCCCAGGAGCCATCGTCGGCGGGCTTGGCAGTGGGCAGAGCCAGAGCCGTGGCGGCAAAGGCGATGAGAGTGAGGGAGTAGCGCATAGTGAAGGTTGGAAGAAGAGATGGAATTAATCAAGTAGTTGTATGAAAGGCAGCGAGTGTTGTGAATGTTGTTGGTATAAGTGAAAGGTGGTTAAGAGTTGTTGTGTAAGTGAGAGGTGGATGAGGATGATGAGAATGAAGAGAATGAATTGATCGGGGAACCACTTGACTCTTAAATAATAGAATTCTCCTAGCCAGAAAGCATCTGTTGTAAGTTGCCGTTGATTTTCAACGCAAACCTCCATCTACACCACAGAAGATGGTGATGGTCGGCGCAGCATGCGAGTGTCAAGCCTCTCAAGACTACACCAAACTTAGCCAGGGCTGGGGCTCTTTTCCGCCATAAGCTGGTGGAAAGCCTCGTGGTACAGTGGGTTGCTATTTCGGGCTGGCTGAGCCTCCGCCAGTTCGCTTTCAGCTGCGCCCAGCGAATCAGCGCTAGCCTTTGGGCAACGGCCTTGGCGAAATCGGCGATAGTCTGTCTATTAGTGCTCGGGGTGGCTGTGCTGATCGGACAGGCCTGGACCGGAGTCCATGATCCCCGATGGTGGTGGCATCCCAGATGCGACAGGTCCACCCGGGCGAGGGCCCCCGAGTCTGCCGTGTCTACCCCGCAACAGGATGCCGAGATGCTCGGGGCTGAGGGAGGGTCAGCTGTACCACGCCTCCATCACGAGCTTGCATAACGTGTGTAAGACTAGCAGGCCTGGCTAGGTAATCTATTGCTGGAGTTGGCAGTTGACGACGTTGTAACCTGATCAAAGAGCGGGACGGTTGGCCTTGTCCCAGCATCGTCCTCGTATTCAAAGACAGCACACCACGTCATGGCGATCCTTCTTACTGCGACGCTGGAAGGATTTACGGGACATGGATGTCTGTTTGTCAGAATGAGCGGCATACATGCATATCAGGCTGTCAAAGTGTCTTGGATGTCAGATGCAGACTTGAGCATGTACCCTCCGATGGGGTGGATACTCGGTTCCGTCATCATGGACAAGGCCGAAATAAACTCAGCTCGCCCTACGGCTAAACCCTTTACTGTAACCGTGGCTCACCGGGCCATTTTTGGTAAGCTTAACTCCTCCAATGAGACGTTACTCTCTATGCTTACTGGCTCTTCCGTCCTCAGCCCTACCTCGCAAAAAGACGGCCTGGGCAGGCCGTGTCTTGACCTGGAAATCAGTCTTACCGAAGAGCATACGGGCTGGATGATGGTGTGCAACCAAGACAAAAAGGTGGTGGCTTCCAAGTATACGAGCTATTTCCCACGATGTGATCAAGAGGCCTCTGGGATGGTCGAATCTCTGCATTCGATTACGTCGAGGGCCAAGCTGTAAGCCTCCTCGCAAGCCCGCATCTGCTAGCCTGCTTTTCGAGCAAACATCGGCACCGAAACTGCACCACCACGGCCGATGCCAAGGCCGAGCTGAACATGGCTCGACCTTGGAATGATGCCGTCGTGCCGTGCGCCATTTCAATAGAGCCTGATGTGATTTTAGCTACTAGTAGCTGCTGCGGCCACATCCCATGTGGCATTCATACACGTGCAATGCACGATGACAACTGAGGCTCCATGAGCCCGGCCAACACGTTACATAGCTACGTAAGACTATTGTATTCGTGATTGTGGCAATGCTCGACGCAACGGGACGTTGCTGGTAGAGAGTTACACAGCAGGCTATTTCGCCGACATGTCTTGTAGCACGTATACCATGCTTGAAAATAATGTCTATTATGAAGTAGGCTGTGAGGTCTTGGCTATTTTGCTGTTTTCGGTAAGCAGAATGCGAGCGAGGAGTATGCGTCTGCCATAAGCTGATCCTTCCGAGAGTATACGGGGTGAGATGGAGTCTGCCGTTATTTGTCATCCGGCTTGGATGTCGGACTTGCTATTCGGAATGGAGATATGCTTTTTGTTTGAACACCGCTGCGCACGACTTGAAACTGTAAATAGACTCATCTGACATGAGCCGACGTATGAATAGCTTCGTATACTAGTTAGCAGGCAACGGATGAGCTTACGTTTTCAAACGGATGTCCGATGTCCGCAACTTATGCCGAGTGACGGGACGCGTAAGTCTCTCAAATGTGCTCCGGTTTCCATGTTTCCGTCTTCTAGATCGTCTAAATCTGTCGATGTTTGCGAATGAGCTACCATAAGTGCCATTTGACAAATCACTCAAGGTATTATTTAGACACAGCAGAGGTGATAGTCAGAAATAGAAGTTGAACACTCGTCACATGGGGGCGAATCGGACCTTGGAGAGGTAGAACAGTAGATGTTGGAGCACTGACTGAGACGAAGGTCAACTCACGCTGAGGCTGTGTTAGTCCCCTGTTCTCCTAAGAACAAAACAGAAAAATACGATTGTATCTTGCGTGACAAACAAGACAGTTGCGAGTGGTTACTGGGTTAGTACAGGGTCCCTTGTAGAACTATACCGGGTTCTTTTGTGCCCTGAAGGAGCACTACCTGCGTAATGCGGTGGATGCCAAGATCCCGCTATCGTTCGTATCATATTTAGAAGGATAGAAATTCCTTTTACATCGATACTATAGAAACTGACACAGGCATGGCTTTGGCTGGAATACTGATTTCAAGGATGTTGATAGGTGGCTTGAAAGAGGTACATTCATAAAACGGGCTAAATATTCGTCGAGACGATAAAAAATGCTACAAGGCGACGTAGCAAAGAAAATAGGCTTACAGAATATAGGCATAGGTTTCCATATCTCATCGGTGATGGCGGTTTTCATCCTTACGTTTCCATATCGCGAACATTTAACTCATAGCGACAACGCCTTCATGAGTTAGGTATCATAGGGAAGTAGCAACTACAATTAAACAGACTTAGACTAATAGTATTAATTCATAATAAATATTCGCCTCTTCTCTAGACGGTCCGCAAACTTATGATCTTGCGCAGCTACATATCTATATCCAGCAGTCAAGGGGTTCAATGCCAGATAACATGATGTAGGGAGAAGAAATTTCCCGCAGGAGCTTTGAGGATCAAACAAGACACGGAAAACTATTATTAATGCAAAGGAAAACTTGTCAAGCCCCTGAATCTAGGTTGCCGCTGCGCCTACCGTCGAAGCTCAACAACAGCTGTATAAACCACACTCGCCATGAACGGGACCCTGCACGTACAAGGGTAGAGCTGGACAAGTCTGGCACGTGTTGATGGGCATTAAGCCTAATTTGGGCATTGATCGCGCGCCTATTCCTCTCTGGCCCCTGATACTCCACCATCCCGACCACGTCGGTCTTTTCGGACCATGGAACATTGTCCGGTGATGGTTCGGGACCCAATAACAACCCGCAAATGAAAATTGATACTTGCGGTATAAAATACGAAAATTTCTCTCTGAGGTGTCTGTAAAATATCTGATCTTTTTTTGTAATTTTTCAAACATGGCGTCTGTCAAAGAGTTCAAAGTCATCATTGCTGGTGGTGGCATCGCCGGCCTCACCTTGGCCAACATGTTGGACAAATTTGATCTCGACTACGTTGTCTTGGAAGGTCATTCCGAAATCTCTCCTGCCGTGGGCGCGAGTATTGGTATGTTCCCTAACGGCCTGAGAATCCTAGATCAACTCGGCTGTTACGAGCCCATCAAGGAACTTTTTGGTGGGAGCATCCCTTATGAGAAGACTTACACCCGTGACGAAAACGGACAAGTGACCTATGATATGCCGGGATTCTTCAATCATCTTGAGAAACGGTAAGCTCGTGAAGCTGGCTGATGGTTGAATTGGTGTTGATTATTATAGACA
Source organism: Fusarium sp. NRRL 62610 (assembly GCA_013186425.2). NCBI lineage: Eukaryota > Fungi > Ascomycota > Sordariomycetes > Hypocreales > Nectriaceae > Fusarium > Fusarium sp. NRRL 62610. Next base: position 10,419 of record JABCKE020002415.1, on the reverse strand, counting down.
TGGATATGGCCTCTTCTTCTTCGATCGGCAAAAGATGTTGGAAATTCTATACGACCACGTCCAACACAAAGACAAAGTCCTCCTCAATAAGAAAGTGACCGGCCTGGACCTCATTGACGGTGGAGTCAGCGTCTCCTGTGCTGATGGCTCAGTTTACACCGGAACCATGGTCATTGGTGCTGATGGTGTACACAGCGCTGTGCGAGGTGTGATGACAGCGCTGGGCAACAAGCTCGAGCCTGGCTACTTCGACCCCAAAGAGCCAGAGTCTGTGCCTTGTTACTACTGCTGCAGCTTCGGTATCGCTCGCGGAGTCCCGGGGTGGACTTCAGGTGAGCAGCACGTGGTAACAGGCAGGGGCCGATCTCAGCTTGTCGTGTCCGGACCCGAAGATCGAGTTTACTGGTTCATGTTTGAGAAGCTGCCCGAAACCAAGTACGGAAAAGATATTCCGCGGTATAGCAAGGAAGACGAGGCCGAGTTTGTGAAGCGCAACTGGAGTACGCCAATTACACCCACCGTCAGCTTTGGGCAGGTTTTTAATAGTCGTGTTTCGTCGACTTTGACGCCTCTACATGAAGTGGTTTACAAAAAGTGGTTCTTCAAGAGAATCATAACTTTTGGAGATTCAGCACACAAGGTATGAACACCATGTTATCTGGTGAATCCAAGCTGACACCTGTAGCCAAACCCGATTGGCGGCCAAGGTGCCAACGGCGCTATGGAATCATGTGCAGAGTTAATGAACGCTCTGCTTCGAACGAGGGACAGAAGAGGTGGGCACTTGACAAGTCTGACAGACGAAGAGATCGAAAGCATCTTCAACCAGACACAGTCTGCCAGGCATGTGCGTGCTGTGGAGATTGTCAAGCGAGCCCACGACCAACAGTCACTCTTTGCCTATGAGAACCCTGCGATATCTACAATCGTCTGCAAGTTTGCACAGCCTTTGAGCGGAGGAGAGAGTCTTCTGAGTCTGCTGTCCGGGGCATATGTGGCCGGGTCTGTTGTGGAGAAGCTCCCTGTTCCATATCGACCTCGAGCGATTCCATTCCGTGATGAACTTCCAGCACAGCCAATCGACCCAAGGGTCCACGGGGTTGTCAAAAAGGTCTTTATCGGAAGCATGGGGCTGCTATATCTTGTTTCTAGGAAGGCCTTCAGACTACCCTTCTCCGAGATCGACAATTGGAGCAAGTCTGCCATGACCTTGAAGTGGTTTGGCAACACGCGGGCTAGCAACATTTTCAACCTCGTCACCTCTGCCCTCGCGGTTCCCATTACGGATGCGGATCCCTCAGCAAGAGTTCATCTTTGGAACTTTTTGCCTCAGCTCATTTCGCCGCTCGTGATCTACGCCATCGAGGCATCCCGCACGGGTAACCAAGCGACTCCTCTGGCTCTACCTTTGCTATTCTCAGTTGGAATACAAATCCAAGGCATCGGTGGGATTGGGCCTTTGTATTCCATCTTGAGTGCACTCTTCTCTTATGAAATGCCGACAGGACGTGCTGTACCCGTCGAGGTGGTCAAATCGTTGGTTCCCGCAGTCACGCTTGGCTTTGTGGTTCCGACCATCATGGCACTGGCTCCAACTCCTGATGCCAACGCATGGCATAATTGGCTTGGCATCTGGCAGTTTTCACCTCCTTTGTTTAACGTTCTTGCAATGGGGATCTCTGCTGGCTTGAGAATGTGGAATGGCAAGCGTCAGCCGAAAAAGGAAGATGATCAGACCATCTATGACCGATACAAGAGAAAGGATGTTGAGCCACTGAAGACGGTATATACCTATGCCTTTGCCGTGCAGGCTACTGCACACATTGCTTCTCTAGCATACGCATGGCAACATCCGGGGATCAACATCTGCAAGACGGTCCTGGGCCTTCCAAACCCTTTCAAAGCGGAATGGGGCTTGTCTACCCTTCCAGAAAAGCTGGCCGTCTTTTTCAGGTACGACATGGCGTTGGCGACGACGGCTTTTTTGGGTAGCAATCTCTATTCCATCTGGGACTTGCGTCGGCTTGGGTATATCAGGACATGCGAGGCCGCGAAGGGGGCCTTTGGTGTTATTGCAGGGCAGTTTCTAGTCGGATCTGGAGCTACGTGGGCTGGTTTGTGGTACTGGCGTGAGGATAAGATTGCTGGGTTGATGCGAGAGTAAGGGAATAGATTGGAAACATCGAGATGTGCAAGAGTCAGCTGTCATTCGGGGTGTATATCATAGGTAATGTACTATTAGTCTGCAGTATCAGTTTGTGCCAAATATCACTCCTCTTTGCTCTTCTCCACTCATATAATGCCCTATATTAACAGCCGCTAGAGCACAATGTGCAACAGTGGTCTCGCTCACATGTTCAGATCATGCGGAGAATTATCACCCCCCCTCATTATCTGTGAATAGGCGTATCACAAAGGGTTGCACTTGTGCAACAGCTGTTAGGTATAAAGTTGATGAATGAACCTACCAGCAAGGGTATACCTGGTCCACTGGCATAACCTGGCCGCATTAGAGTTTATTTTTCATTGTAAGAATTGCATATTTTTGGAATACTCCAGCAGCTAATATGCTTCATCAGTTGATGCATTTTGTCACGGAAGCATTATCTGAGCCTGGATCATTACCGCTCTTCATCGTCTTCCACTCGGCAAGTTTGCCGTGAATACGACATATATGCTGGGCCTCATATTCACGCCCAGGTAGCAGTAGGGTATAAATACTCCAAGGTCCATCAAGAGCCAGCCAATTCTGATATACAATCTAATCACCCCGACAACCTCGACAAAACCATTACGCGTGTTCGATGATTCATCTAGGCCGCACATCTAGAAACAATGTGTATCATCCTACAAGTTCACTACCATTGCTCATTCTGCGACTTTGTCATCACGACACGCACCCACTATAGGTACTGCCAGCACCCGGGAGACAAAGACAAGTGTGTTATCCACCCAAGACGGTTAAAGAAGCAGCTGCTTTGGACATATTGCAAACGCTGCAATCCACGATATTGGGGAGATCCAGCGCTGTTGAATATTCCACTGGGGGCGGATGGGCCGGTTGAAGGGCCGAGAGCGGCGTCATGAGTAGGCAGCACGGATTTAGGTTCGATTTGTTGGTGAGCTGGGTGTGGGTTCTCACCAAAGGTCAGTGGGATCTTTCCAGGTGTCAATGATGAACTAGCTTACAATATCATGTTATGAGGTGGTCTGATGGTTGACAATAGGCATGCTGGAGTAGACTAACAAATAGGTGGATTGAGATCCTGAAGTGTATTTGAATTACCAAAAGTCACGCCAGTGGGCACACCTAGTCGTTCATAGTTGTCAATCTGTGAAATGAGACCCAGCCAAGGAAAGTGAAATATAATGACACAACGAGAGAAGGAATGAAAGGAAGAATAAACCGTTTGCTCTCCAACTCTGATCAAACCACATCAGCATGATCACTTAGTCCCTACTCGTCAGTCTTCCACACCTTCCGAACATACTCTTCAACGTCCGCGAGAAGCTCTTGGGGTCTCTCCATGGCCCCGAAATGGCCCCCATGCTCGTGCTGGTTAAAGTACACGAGGTTGCAGGTCTTGGCTGCCCAGCTTTTAGGAACTGGGAAAATTTCGTGCGCAAAGAGGGAGTAGCCACATGGCTTTGCAACATATGGGAGTTGCACATGGGTGAGGTTGGTGAGCACACTGATTCTCGCCATCTTTGGCTTCTCATCTGGGTTGCCCATTCCGCGATTGTGGTACATGGCCCGGGGGTAAGTATCCGTCAGCCAATACAGCGTGACTGTCTCGAGGATCTTGTCAAGGGGAGGATCTTGATCAGTCCATGCGAGAATCTTCTCTCCGATCCAACTGAGTAGTGCCAGTGGACTAGTGCTCAGTGCCAGCCCGACTGTGGCACTTCGTGTCCCTTGCAACAATCCAAAGGCATTTCCGGTGTCCAGGAACTCCTTAGCCTTCTCCAATGCCTTCTTCTCCAGATCATCTGTGAGGACCTCGTCTTTGTTCAGCGGCGGGATACTCATCATGTTGACGTGCATGCCCTTGCAAGCATCCGAGGTCATGGCGAGGAATCGGCTAACGAAGCTGCCAAGGTCGCCCCCCTGGGCAAGATATCCAGAGCCAAAGCCCAGACCGACCATCAAGTTGTCGAGGGCGCTGGCCGCAAGATCAACGCCGTAATCAACGTTGATGGGAGGACCGGAGGAGTAGGCGTAGCCGGGGAGTGACGGGATGATGATGTGATAGGGCAGATCCTGGGGAGTGTAACGCTCTTTGAGGATGTCGAGAAGGTCAAGAAACTCACAGATGGATCCTGGCCAGCCGTGAAAGAAGGCAATGGGGATAGCGTCGGGTTTCTCCGAGAATAGAGCCAAGAAGTGAATCTCAAGATCGTTGCCCTGCGAATCCTTCACCGAAGCCTTGAAGTTGGGGAAGGAGTTGATGCGATCTTCATGCTGACGCCAGTCAAACGTGTTTAGCCACTCTTTCTTTGCATTCTCGAGCCAGTCTCTCTCCATTCCATACCTGCGGCCAGCGTGGGTGTTTTCAAAGACAGGAGGGGCAATTGGGGAGAGCTCGAGGAGCTTCTTGAAGTGCTGGAGTTTTTCTTCGTCAACGTAAGCCTTGAAAGGCTTCACATTGAGGGTTACACCGGTGGGGAGGTTTGCGTAGTTGACCATGATGATGGAAGGGGAATGAATGAATAAGGGAATAGTGTTGATTGAGGTGAATGGGGTGGGTGGTGAATGATGAGTGTAGAGTGAATGAATTATCTCAGTGAAGCCGGCCAAAGTCGCCTCTTTATGCCAAATTTGGAAGTGACAGCTCAGAATATTGGATGATTCCTCAAGATTCTCTAAATTTGTAGAAATATCTAGAAGATTCTTTCTTGGAGGAGTAGTTCAGGGATTAGCGCCCAAGTGCTTATCCTGAAAGCCACATACGAAATGAAAGATGGATGCGGGACAGACGCATGCGGATAACCACGTGCTTGACCCGTTATCGGCATCGCAATACACGAAAGAGTTTCTTCTGTTATTGGGATACTGATATCATCCGTCTTTATTAATATTGGCGCAAGGAAATGATCTGGCAGGGATAAACGAGCACTGTTTGAACTGTCCAGGATATGCGCTATCTAGGCAGTAGCCTGGCTATAGGCACGGCTAATGCCTCAGATACACATGTTTCTTTCTCTTCCAATTCAAAAATAACATGTGTCATTAACTCGTAAAACTTCATCTGCGGCCTAGATTTGATCTGTCCTACTTCTCACCTCCTTCTGCATCCTTCCCTTTAGTATCGTCACCCTTGCCCTCGTCCTTGCTCTTATCCTTTGTCTTCTCTTTATCCTTGTCCGCACTCTTCTCCTTGTCCTTCTCATCATCGCCTTGACTCTTTTCATCTAGCTTGCCTTGAATCTTAAGCATGGCAGATAGATGAACCTGGGCCTCTTCGGTCAGTGCCGCGTTGTCGGGATTCTCAGGATTGTCCAGTCTTCCCATGACAGCCTCGAACGCTAACCGATGTGTCTCCCATCTCGACTTCAACTCCTCCTCTGTCTCAGCAGGAAGAGGACGATTTTCCTTAGTCTCCTTCTTGTCAACCATTTTGATCGATGTTCGTGCATCGATGATTCCTGAAACGGGCGCGTCTAGCTTATGCCTTCTTCGCATATGATCAACCAAGTTCCACCGACGAGGAAAGCCGTTGCCGGGCGCTGCTCGCTCGCATCCTTCTTGTGGACATAAGAATGGCTTATCGCCGTATCCGTGTAGGGCATGTGCTTCTCGTTCGTGACGGAAGAGACATGCTGTTGAGGAAAAGGAAGTGCTTTGGCAGCTTGGAACTCTGCACTTGTATGGTTTGAGGTGAGAGTCGATAAACTTGCTGTGAAAGGTAGAAGTGTGAGCTTAGGAATGCTATTTAATGTGAATAGATACTTACTCGAATGTGCACTTGAGTTTGGCTGGCTTGTGATTGCATCCTGCTTCCTTCTCCCATGGGCAGTGATACAAACCATCCGGTCCTCGAGTGCCCTTGTACAGTGGATGTTCTCTTCCGGGAGGTTTGCTGATCAGTGCCTTGTCAATAGGTCTCTGATTGAGATGAGCCTGGTTCATCGCATCACCGCCGAAGAGGGCTTGGATAGCCTGGGTGTGATCATCGGCGACAGGTTCAACAGAGGGTAGGTCATTCTCCCAAAGAGGACGTGAAGGGCTGCTGGCCTCGAAAAGGCGCATGGGGGAGTCCGGTACCTCGAGGAGGAGGTGTATGTTGCTAATTTCTGCTGAAGCAGGTGGGCTTGATGGCACTATTATTCCGTCATGCTGGAAGGGCTCATCCGGTTCGAAAACAGGCCAGTCTGGCGAGTCCTGAAACGTGGGGATTCTGTATACTCCCTCTTCTTCTTCTAGGGCCTCTCCTGGCTGTCCGTTACAGACGGACTTCATATATTCATCTGTTGACACCTGGTGCGGGTCTGTTTCGTTGAAATTTGTTCCGTGACCTCTTTGTCGATCCTCTGACCATTCTCGAGCCATGTCGCCACCATCTCGTGGGCTCTGACGTTCGACATCCCGAGGTTCAATCTTCACTGATGGACTATAAGTAGGCAAGCAGTGACTATCGACATTTGGGGTCTGCTGTTCACTGCTAGAAACCTCATTTGAGTTCTCTGCCTTGACATTCTTCTGGTCAAGTTCCATGCGGCAGGTTTCTGGAGGACGGCATGGTGGCAGTTTGGTCTGGGGCGAGATATCAGGCGCATCTTTCTTCTCCTTGGGATTGCTAGAGATGTTGACGGTATCTGGGTGATTGACAGGTTGTGGTAGAGTCTCAGATCTGGTGTCACTCGACGAGGGCTGTGGTTGGTCGTCTTGGGTCTCGGTACAACGCCTCTTGCTATCCGGACGCAACGAGACTTGATCCTCGGAGCGGTTTTGTGGATCTGAAGGCTGTGGAGGCTCTGACTGGTCTCTTTCTCGAGATCTCTTCTTGCTCACTGGTTCCAGCAGTAGCTGGATGCGATTTGTAGGTGGGCGTCGTCGTTGCAGTGCTTCGGACAAGAAACCTTGTCCCTGATCTTCCAGCTTGATGAACTGCCTCTGACGTGACGGAACGGCTGACTCTGAGGGACATATCTCTTGCTCGGACCGTGTCAGCAGCAGCCTGTTCTTGCTCTTGGCCTCGAGCAGCACCGTCTGCAACTGGGAGCTAGACAAAGGCTGTGGAGTCATTTGCACAGAAGCGAAGGATTACCACTCTAGTCCAAGATTAGAGCAGAGTATGATCGTGGACTAGGAGGAATAAGGAAGTTTCGTCCGTCGGTCCGGAGCAAATGTCAGCCTATTCTCAAGGGTACAGCCGGGCGGGGGTCGAGCCAATGGACAGCACTCGAGGCCAGCCCAATCATCATGTCTGAAGGCGTGGCCTGGTCTTGGCTTGGACAGGGATGTTGCTGGACCCGCCATGAACTGATCTGGGGGAGGGTCGTCATCTTGGCTGGCTGAGTGGGCGCAGCCTTATTTGTTGGTTGACGTGCTGCCTGGATGTCGTAGGGCTGGGCCAGACACTGTCAGAAACACCAGAGGTGACTGTAACAACCTTAGTTCTTTAGCTTGAAGACCAGGAAAATTATTGCAGGGGAATGCGGTTTAACTAACACTAGGTATATAGTACGCTGCCCAGCGTGACTACGGACCACGCCCAGCACAGCTTCCTCACATCGTTCAACGTTTCCTCCAACAAGGAAAACCCACAGCTTGTTTCATATTGAAATCCCACTATCTACTAGTGTCAAGGGAAGCGAAAAGGGCTGGAATACGAGCATCCGTTGGCTCCCAAGGCGGCGCAGCAGAACCAACAGCTGGCTATTGGTCACGAGAGGAGCGAAGGATCCCCGCTAGCACCATGTTATGCAACCCTGACGTCCCTTAAGAGCGAATATAAAGACAGCGGCATTCTGCCTTCTCAAGTATGATTGTAAATAACCCTTCTCGCGACCGACTAGGCGAAAACTCGCCATGACGAGCACCTCCACGGACGCTTTGGCGGCAAGCACTCCTGGATTCACCACACAGACCACACCGTTGCATATCCCTCGTTTTACTCCTAGGCCAGGATGCATCAACGCTTCCAACATTTTCTATGAGACAGACGAATGCTCCTGGGGCACTGGAATAGGCCTATACAAGCCAGATACGCACACGTGCACTTTCTTTGGTATTGACCCAGTCTGGGATGACCAAAACAACGACTGCCTCCCAGGTTATCGAGATATCGCGACAGAATGTCCTGTTCAGTATACGGTGGCGAGCACTTGGGATTGGGAGAAGTCCAATGGCGAGACGACTCGCGAGCTCTTCTGCTGTCCAACGTGAGTTCCCAAGGAACGCCTACACCTGACGTTGGCTGACTTGTGAGCAACACAGTATCTATGATTTCAAGTGGCGTGGAATGGCAACCTTGACAGATAATAGAGGCAGCTCTGCCAGTCTAACTATTTCTTCGTGCGTTGCAAGGAGCCCTTCATTTGCTGGAAATTCTCCATGGGCGTTGAACATTAGCTACTGGTCGACATCCGGCGAAACGGTCGTCAAGGCTGGAACAACCGCAGAATTTGACCCCAAGACGGACAAACTCGTAGCGTCTGTCGCTACTATAGCCTACGTGATTAACAAACGCGGTTCGACCTGTGTCCCAGACTGTTCAACGCCCTACACAGGTGGAGTGTGGCCACCTCCGGTGACTGAACCGTCGTCGACTCCACCGGTAAATGACTCGCCCCTGAGGGGCTTGGCACAGTTTGTCTATATCGTTATTGGAATTGGCGTGGGTGTGACACTTCTCTGTATTGGATGTTGTGTTTGGGGTTGTAGGAGAAGTAGGAGAAGGAAGAAGGAGAGGGCGATCGCACCAAGACAAGCATCGGAGGCGGTTCCGGGGGAACAAGGGGCACAGCAAATGGGAAATATCGAGGGGGCTAAGAAAGCCAATTAATGTCTAATATTTAATTTTAATACGCCTTTGTAGTAATGTTGTTCTTACCTAATAACTGACTCCATTGAGAAACATGGAGCCGACACCTGGGGACGGGGACTCGTTCATCGGAGGTACTGAGACCATCGGAGGAGTTTCTTGACACTTTTCCGTCCTTTGGATGGAAGGTTGTCTGCTCATGAGCCTTCAACCTCGCCTAATGAGTCATATCCCTGGGACAACACTTGAGTAGAGAGGTATTGTAGGATGGAAATGTGGTCTTGAGTCTGACCGTATTCGAGGCATTGGTCATGTATCTGTAGGAAAGTCTGTGACATGGGTGCCTAATCACCAGTCACGCGCCTCCTTCATTTCTCATAAGTAAAAACTCTACGCAGAATTAATAGTAAGTAACTAGCCATGCTCGAGCTGGCCCTTGCCCCTGACATACCCCAACTTTGCTTTTAGCCAAAGACCCTATAATCCATGCTATTTGACGACTTTCGCGACTACTGCAACATGGAAGACCCGGCTTGTGCTGGGGGCGATGACTGGACGGCTCATACCAGCTACTTTAAGCTGTATCCTGCGAATGCTGCTTAGTTTGTTCGATTCGCTCTTTGCTCTAAGTTACATCTACCAAGATATTGTGGTGGATATGACTATATGCTTTACAAACAGATAGGACATCATTAGGTCGTTTCTCGTTTACAAAGCTCACCTGCCCTAGGGTTAGTTGAAACAATATGCTTCCCATCCACAGCATCTCCAATATGGAAAGCCATCGCCATCCCCCTTGCCATATGTACCAGCATGTGACAATGCAGCATCCAAATCCCCGGATTGTCTGCCACTAACGCCAACACTACATGGCCCCTCCGGGGAACGCTTACCGTGTCCTTTCGTAGCGGCAAGTCCAGATTGAGGCCATTTGGCGGCTGTTCACCTGAGTGAGGGTGATAACTGCCCCAACCACTCCGACCTTCATCCCTGTAGGACGAGAGAACGTAGAAGGAATGTCCGTGTAAGTGAAAGGGGTGGGCCCCGTCGTCGAGGTTGTTGATGACAATATCCACTCTTGTGGGTTCGTCTGAAGATAATCCAATGAAGGGGACGAGTTGGTTGCCGTCCCAAGCAGACCTGTTTTGAGACAGTAAAGGGGGGCTTTGCGGTTTCCATGATGTATGGTTGATGAAACCGACAGGCTCGTAATTCAAGTGTGCTAGCTTTTCCGTCTTGGCGTATAAGACAAACGTCTCCTTTGCTGTGGAAGGTATTTCAGAAACTCGCGTGGCAGCGATGAGATTCTGGAGATCTAGGGTTCTCGTCTCACTTGGCGCAAGATGTTCTTTATGGCCGTCTTCGCCTCCTTTCCCTTCGAAGATGAGAAAACTTTGTGTCAGGTTCAATGCTGGGTTAGGATATCCAAAGT
>JABCKE020002411.1:0-13672 GCA_013186425.2 Fusarium sp. NRRL 62610 | reverse complement strand
GACGACCTCGAGCTAATACAGCACGCACCCGCATTCCCTTCCTCGTTTCCCGGAGAAAAGTTGAAGCACTCAATTTCGCAGCGGCATAGAACTATCATCCATCATGGGCATACCGGCGTTTTATTGCATCAGGAACGGTGTTTCGAACAAGTCAACAAATATCCCCTCTTCGCGTTGCTTAATCTGTTTTCTTTGGTTCTTGTTTTTATTTATTTATTTCCTTTGTTATCATATCAAGCGGTCTTTTTTGGTTTGGTTTTGGTTTCGGGGAATCTGATCTGGTCTCTATTCCTCTCCGGGAAACACACTCGAACGGTCGTTCACAACAAACAACACAACCATCTTCTCAAAGTTTTCCAACTCTGGGTTTTCTTTCATCTACCACACCACAAATGGCTGGATCCGGGGCGGGTATTTGGAATGCATTTACAACCGGGCAGGGATTCATTCGATACAGGCGGCTTGTTTTCCTTTTGGCCTTTTTCCTTCCGTCATCTATCTTTTGGTTCACAACAAGAAAAAGACGAACACGCAGCAATGCACGACGCTCGGCCAAGTCCGAGACAGAAACTTTTGGATTCTCGATATCCCCGGAACTTTCTTTCTCTTTTTGTTTCATTCTTTCGGCATAGAGAGGCTTTCTCGGAAGATACCCAAAAAAAATCCCATATCATACAAGGAGCACGACTGGATCGCTCGGATCAACCGAAGCATACACTCACACACAACAAACACTCTCGCTTCGCTTCTTTCCTTGGCCTTGTTCCCGAATTACGACGACGATAATCTTTTTAATGACGACCTTTTCTACGAATCGATGACGAATGACGACTACTTCTTCAGACCTGATACGACTTACGAACGGAATCACGAACTTTCGGCTTGATGTCGAAACATGACTTCTTTTCGAAAGCCTATCGAACGCTGAGCACATACGCTTCATTCGGCACGATGACTAGCCTAACAGATGACACCTGGACTGGATTTCAGGATGTCTGATCGCAAGGCCGTCTCGACTACACATCATCGCGTAGCCAACACGGAATATCTGGAATATCACCGTCGAGGCATGACACTGGTTGTCAACGGGATCACCGCCGTGCGCCCGCGACCAAGCGTCGACCGGAACGCACGAAAATGGAAAGATAGAGTGAAATCATGGGTTCCTTCCAATGAGCTGGGCGCTGTACTTCTGCCGCGCAGATACAGTCGCGCAGCCTCTGTCTAGCCGACACGCCCTGGTCACTCATCCTCCAAAGCAATAACCTTGGTCCTCTAGTAGTTCCGGCCCCCCGGATGTGGATGACCGCAGATCGCCGAGTCGAGGTGAAAACCACAACGCCGCTGAGCCTGCTAGACGGGCCTTCTGGTGTGTGGAGGACGCCGCTTCGAGGATGGATCTGCGGCTCGGCCACATGCCGGGTGATCGGGACTGTCACGGGGACCCGGGCGAGGATAGACTAGGGCGACTGTAGGATCGTCTCCCTACAGGCCCTTCACGTCGGACAGGTCAGAGCAGCTTGGTCTGCTCAGCCTGTCCAGGCGAGCTGGGATAGGCCGCAAGAGAGTGGAGCTGGTGACTGCAGGGCAGTGCCATACGCTCACTCCGGACCTTTGAGTCCTGCGGCCGAGATGCTGGTATCTAGTGGCGTGCGAGGGAAACAGGATACGCCCTGGCGGCGGTTCCCAAACACAAGGAAAAGCCTGCTTTGCTACAAGGGTCCCTGCTCGTTGTCTTGTCGTTGCAGTATTAGTTAATCTGAACAATAAAAAAACAGATTTCAATGAAGTTTCTTTTCCATATTTGATTGTGATGTGTCATGTTGAACTATAGCTAGACTGTAACTTGGTCTTGGTCGTGACGCATCTTAGGTCAGACTACCTACATAATACACACCCTCCGGATTGTGATGTTATCTCATTTCCCTCATCTAGCCGGGTCCGTCTTGAGTTCATGGCTCCCTGACGATGCCCAATAGGGGGTATAATTAGGCAGATGGGCAGCTTTACACGACTGACGCGCAGCAGTAAAGAAGCCTGGTCAGAATGAAATTGTAAAGGGCACCCTGATTCGAGCCCACTCAATATCTTTCAACATGAGATAACGGAATTTGCTAACCAGGACAGTTAGTCTCGCCTGAGGCCTTCTTGAGGCGATGTCCTTGTGCCTAATCCCTCAGTATCACCCTGCCATGCATGTCCCACAGCCCAATCTCGAACCAACTTCCACCTGCTAATGGACCCGACAAAGGTCTTGTGGCGCTCCGTGGGCGAGTATTGCTACCTGCTCTAGCGACTGCCTCGGGCCCGGTGTCGACCGCGAACAACGTGGTATAGCTCCTTTCTCATATACCATTGGGATTGATAGGAAGACGGCATGGAATTTTGGTAAGGAATTTTGTCATTGTTTGGTACTTCGTATGGGGACGTTATAGGAGCCTGAGCCTAGGTGTGATGGAGACGATGAGTTCACATATGGAGGAGCCTGGCAAGTTTCTACTATGTTTTGGCGAGAAACACACCATTATAATCTTACAGGTGTATTCAATTGATAATATGGAATCTAGATCTATCCCTCCATACCGACCTGGTATCAAACCTTCAACGTGAGTGAGCACCTGATCTATAAGGGATCCCGTAGTGGCGATGGTAGTTCATTTTCGGGTACGGGTTAACAGAAGGAACCGACTGGAACCTCGGATAGTTAACACCGGTACCCTGATAAAGACAAAACCGAGGTTAGTTGATGAGACGGAGGTTTTGGGGTCGAAGAGGAAACACGGAATAGACCCGTTCCCGGTCTGGGGGTCAAACAACTTGATTATGCATCCACGAGTCTCTACTTAGAGTGGGAGATAGAAACAGACTTGGGATTGGCAAACAAATTGACAGATTCACATAGAACGGAGGTGATAGGAAAATATAAAATGAAGAAGAATGACCAACGGAGGGAATCTGTGAGAAGGGAGCCTGGACATCTTATGTGTCATCACTCAGGCTTACACTGTCTTCTCATCCGAAGCCCTTGATCTAACGTAGTACTTCTCCATCGGCAAATTTTATGCCATCGCGTGCTAGGTATTTATAGCTAGGCATGATGCCACCTGCTACCCCTAGGCGTAGGGGGATGAAGCACTGAGAGTTGTCTGTTAGTGTTAGGGGGTAGAAATGGAAGTAGTCAACCAGTTATCGATTCTTCAACCATTTAGTGATACTTGAGCCTTCCAGTCGCCAGCTGTTCCTCGGCAACTGCTTACTCTGGCGTCTATTCGAAGGCGATGCAGGCTTATCATGGTTCCTTCTCAACGATAGAATAGGCAAGTACATGAATGTAGCACGATGCAGTGAAGTGAGATAACTGTTCCATTTACCCTCTCTTATGTTGTCAATATATGAAACTCGAGTACCTGAGATGAGATGAGTCAGTGTCTGATCCGAACGCTGACTCCAGATCCTATAAGCTCACTTGTTGAGGCGCAGCTAGTATCTTCCCTGGAGTAGACACGTCTAATTGTGTTTATGCAAGTGCACTGCCATCCCCGGTGTCGCAATTCAATCCATGCTGACACGTCGCCTTGCTCCGCCTTACACGTTTGTTGGCATGAGTTTGCGATGTACTCATCAAGATAAACTCGACTCTGCCACAGGTCACGCTCTTTGCCTTGTCCTGGTGGGCTTTTGCTATCGAAGTTGGAACTAGGAAGCCTCATGGTCTCTCAAAATGGAGTACAACCAACATCAGATCATACATTGCCAGGTTCCCTCAAGTACCGCTACAAGGGTCTCGGCATTTAACCCGGGATATCACTTACACAGACAATTCAACCACCTCAAATTCCCCATCCTTGCATTACACTCGTCCGGTCAAAAAAAGTTGCAGCAAGAATCATAGCCGGGACGCAACCGGACCCGGATTGTAGCATTAGAAAAATTGTACTATCATATATCCCCCTTCCCCTTTCTGTAACCCTCTCAGGAATCGGGGCTTGTACCTTCTTTCCCTTGGGACGCCGAGAGTCATCCATCTGGCTTTCTTCCTCCCCCCCTTTCCTCCGTATACGCTGTCTACCCAGATGCCACTGAAAACCGCGAGGTGGTGGTGGTTTGTTATCATTTCATGTCGTCTGTTGTACAAATGCCAAAAACCGAGGCGCAAGGAAAAATCGTCATCGGAGGGCCAGGCTTAGTCTTGGTTGACGGTTTGCTATGATGCGCATCAGTATACTGTTTCTTCAAAAGCCTCAGGGTAAAACTTACCACAAGCCAATCCATGCCCTCGTTCACACCGCTGCCGTCGACCGCCGAGCACGCCATGATGCTCCAGTTGCGGTCGCGCAGCTCGCCCAGGCGCAGCGCCTCCGAGATCTCGCCCGCGCCCTTGGCTCCAGGCTGGTCCTGCTTGTTGGCAAACACCAGGAGTGCCGCGTCCTTCAGCTCCTCCTCGTTTAGCATAGCAGAGAGTTCTTCCGACGCAGTCTGTAATCGCTCGATATCGGTAGAGTCCACCACGAAGATGACGGCCGCCGTGTTGGCGTAGTAGCACCGCCAGTATGGTCGGATGCTTGTTTGACCACCGAGATCCTGTAAAGGTGCCCGTGTTAGTATTCCGAAGTTGTTCGAGGCGGTGGCTCCAGAGGTATAGCTCATACCCAGACGTTGAAATTAAGATTCTTGTAGGTGACGGATTCGACGTTGAAGCCGATCGTGGGTATCGTGGTGACGACCTCTCCAACCTGACAAATCATGGTTAGCATGCACTCAAGTTTGGGGGGGAGAACGGGTGTCGAACCTTCAACCGGTAGAGCAGAGTTGTCTTGCCAGCGTTATCCTGCGATGCCGCCTCGTTAGCGTCCATGTCGGGGATGGCGGTAGGACCAACGTCATCATACCAGACCCAGAATCAATATCCTAATCTCCTTCTTTGCCCACAGCAGGCCCGACAGCCATGATACTGAGTTACCCATGTTGTTGATGTGAGAAGAAGATGTCTTTGTCTTGTTCGCTTCGTTCGGTCCGCCTGTGGTGGAGATGTCTAGATGGTCACCACTTGAAGCTGGCTATCGCTCGTCCGCCTAGAGTAGGTAACTCGGTCTCGTGGTTTGCTCTGCTTTGCTCGGTGCACCAAGAGTGAAGGATGGGAAGAAACAGAGTCGTCGGGGGGGGGATCGGCAGGGAAATGATGCGCTCAAGTGACCGTCTTTCCTTCGTCGCGTGCCTCGTGGCAACAAGTTCGAGGGGCGTCTTTACTTAGTAATTACTCGGGAGATCCCCTTTTTTTCTGGACCTGACACTCCCAATGCATTCAAAAAAAGGACTTGGGGGGGCGGCCCGCTTGATGGACAAGTTGCTCTTTTTGGCGGGTTAGACTGGCCCGAGCGCCCGACAAAATAAACCGGGCTAGCCTCGTTCACACCCCCTGCAATACAAAGAGATAGAGAGAGAGAAAGGCTGTGCATGCCTGTCTACCTACTGCAAGACTAGGGTTATTTTTATCGTTGCATCCTTTTTCTTTTGGTGTAATTAGTAGAAGCTCAAATCTACGGTGAGTTTCTGCAACTTGGTAGGTTCATGCAGAGCCAATGTTAAAAGTGTCGTTAGGCTCAAGTGAAGTGTGGACTGGTGTTGGATGGGCCATTCTCTAAAGCCACCATGAAAACAACAGTAGCCTGATGATCCAATAGGTGCTCTTCCTGAAGATGCTCTTCACCACTCGCACTGCAGCTGAGACAGCTCAACGTTGTGCTTGCCTGGTTGTTGGTGGCGTTATTCACCGAAACCGCCCATTGTAGAACCATCCGTATACAAGACCGAGACCGAGACCGAGTGATTGTCCTTTAATCACGGACTCAAACTCTATGGTCCTCGGTGCGGTCTGAGCCGAGAACGAACAAAACATGGCAGGGCTGTAAATTGAATCAAGGTTCCATCATCACGGTCCCATGAGAGAGAGGCCTCTCGCTTACAGTTAAGCCGTTGCCCCAGATCCCTGCCCCCCCATGTCGGCTTATTTTGTCAATGCCACTCTGCCCTGCCGAGCTGGCATTTCGCTGACTCAGCTAGCCAAGCCCTTTGATGCCTGAGGTTCACACTCGCTACGCCACAGCACATCAGCCACACCCACAAGATCTTTCTCCCCCTCGCTAGGGCTTTCACGCCCTCTACTCGTGCGGGCCAAAAATTCCTTGACGTCTCAACTCCTCGCAAATTGATCACCACCCAACGACCGATTCGATCATCAACGCCCTCAAGATGCCGGTATGGCAGCCCCTACCCTCGCTCTCCCCTGAAGCGCTCCTCTCAGCTGTCGACGATGAGAAATACGCCAGAATGGATTTCTTCCCGTCGACAGATCAAGATGCGATGCCGCTCGGGGGTTGCGCCGTGATCTCTTGATAACTCGATCGCTAACGCATCTTGCCCTTTGCTACAGAGTCACAAGTCTTTCCGTACCAAGCAGAAGCTTGCCAAGGCTCAGAAGCAGAACCGCCCTGTGCCTCAGTGGATTCGCCTCCGAACTGGCAACACCATCCGGTGCGTTTTAACAACTCCTCCCCGACGATTCAACTTGATCACGATTTACGACCACGGACACTTCCTCCCTTCCACTTCCCACGCCTACACACAAACCACTCGCCAAACCCAACACCCTGGATCAAGATCTCTTTCAACTAACATCTCTTGACAGCTACAACGCTAAGCGAAGGCACTGGCGCAAGACCCGCATCGGCATCTAAATTGCTCTCTTTGTGCAATTTGTCGTCCACTTCCGAGCCTGTGCATCGACACCCGACTTCTTCTTGGGCATGGTATCACGATGATGTGAAACGGAAAGGGGGAGAGAGAGAGATCTTCGTCACGGCGTGAAATGGGGGATGGGCCGGTTGCCTGGTTTGTCGATTCTTGCGGTTACTGCATGTCACACGGACGGTCATAGGGAAAAAGGAAATGCAAAGACTTTTGATGCCCCAAAAAAGAACGGGCCTGAACCACACGGAAGCATCACCACCCCGTCGTGAACAAGCTTCATATCAAGCTTGGTATGAAACGTCATGTCAGCTCTACGTCAAGCTATTAAGCAACTGTCATGTAAACTATGAGGCCCAAGTCTCAACACTTCAAGATTGAACTGTGCCCAGGAATGGAATACTTGCACTGTGCTTGCATGAAATGCTTACAAGGTGCCACTGAACTATCTGCCACGTTTCGTGTTCTCGAAACAAGGGATCTAGTGTAGATACTATACCGGAGCTTTTCCAAAGCTCTAAACATATGGGGTTTACGCTCTAAACATTTCCTTCTTTGGAAGGAGAATCACCATGCACACACTTAAAAGTTGGCAGTTCGCATCTATTTTTAAATGCTACAGCTAGTCGTTACCCCGAAGAACGCCTCCAGCGCTCAACGGTGAGTCAAAGAGCAAACTAGTTAACCGAAATCCTGCGTTGTGTGTGAGTGTTGAGAAGAGCCTGCCTAGCGGAGCGATGCTGCGCCGACATAGGTTTCTTCATGCTCCTTGCGTGCCAAATCAACGCGCAACAAAACCAAACGCCAATTGCCTGAACCTCTCTGGAACTCATGTGGTCAATCTCAACGGTCCTCGGCCCACTCGTTCTCGCGGCGGATCTGCTCCTCCTCTTCGGGGGTGAAGTCGTTGGTGATGTTGAATGTCTTGCGGATCTCCTCGGGAGACTTGCCCTTGATCATGTTGGCGACAGTCTTGCAGCCAACATCAAGGAGGGGCTTGATGTCGAGGTAGTTGGAGGCCTGTGATATCAAATGTTAGCAAGTGCTTCGATGGTGAAAGATGGGAGATTTAACATACAAGGATGATCTCGAAGAGCATCTCTTGGTCGACCTGCATGAACTTCTGGTCCCACTCCTCAATATCAGTGGTCTTCTTGCGGGCGTCGGAGTCGTCATCGGCGGCTTGAGGGGGGTCGCCACGGTGGTGGTCGCACCACTCGATCACCTTGCGGAGGACGGCTTCGTTGACCTGGAGGACATGTCAGCAATCAAAAGCAAACAAACAGGAAGGGAGATGGGCTCACGTTGGGAATGGGGATGGGGTTCTCCACGCTGATGGAGACATCACCAAGATCGTCAAGCATGTTCTTCAGCAGCATTGAGCGCTCAACGACGGTACGATCTATGGATGTTGTTAGCATGATGACGAACGAGAATTCACAGAGTGGCGCAAGCTTACCGACTTCGATTTTGGCGTTGTCGTTGGAGACCAGCCAGACCTTCTGGGCGGGGGCAGAGTCAGACATTGTGGTGGTTGATGAGATGATTATTCCTGTAAAATCTGTAGATGTGAGCGCGACGAACTTGGCGACTGTGAGGGAGGCGAAAGATTGTCAAGGCGTGCGGTGTGATGATGGAAGTTGGAGGAAGTAGAGCAGCAGGCCAGAGTCTGCGGGGTCGGCTGAGCGTGGGGCTGACTGTCAGTCAACCAACGACGTAACGTACCTTGGGGCACAGGGCTGTGAATCAGAGAGAGGACCCTGACTAATAAGATGCAAAATGTTCTCGAGATGTGATTGTTTTTCGCAAAGTCGCGATTGAATGTGAATTGGGCTTTATCGATGATGATTCTCAAAGCAAGCTAAGTTGTGTGATGAGGAGAAAGAAAAGAGTTGGCTCTGTCGCGGAAAGACGAGAGTATTATATGCTGTTTGTTGACCGTGCAGTGGAGTTGGTTGGCCACTGCTGCCTTCGGAGCAATGTCAAAGGAGTCAGGCGGCAGCCTGCGTGAGCGAAGGTATTTTGGAACATGGAGCTAAATAGCCCCATCACGTTCATGAACCTTGCAGCGGACAAGGTTAAAGAAAATGCATCGTGAAAGCGTTTGCTCTGTCTTTGTTTGTCAAACGCTCAGTGCTTTGGTGAAGTAGGTAGGTAGTCGATACAACGATAAAGACATTGTACCAGGCACAGAGTCGTGTGTGCATAACGGCCCAAAATTCTCTTTGTTTGCATTCTATTTCTGGCTGGCTGGCCGCCAAAAAAGAGCGAGGTAAGCTGCCAAGGTGCTTCAGGTCAAGGATTCAATGCCAAAGTCCCGAATATTCGCCTATGCCGCGCTCCTTCTGTGGGCAGCCACGGCGGTTTGTTAAGGTGAGACGAATAAAGGTACAGCCACAGAGCCAGGTGAGCTAGGTAGGCAGGGCCAGCCACCTCGACAAGAGAAAACTTAGCAGGGGGTTCGGGTTCATTACAAGAACTTCAAGAGATCCATGTTGAAATGATGACAAGAGAAGGGGGAAAATATGTGAGAACGCTCATCTCAATTGGATTTGTGCAGTTCTTACTTGCCTTCCTAGATAGGTAGGTAGGTGGTAGATAGGTGTTGCCAACCTTGGTGTCTTCTCAATCTCTTCCTGCCTGCCAGGTTAGTCATCATCCTGGGGAAACCATGTGACTCTCCCATGATCAAACTATCACTGGCGACCTAGCTCCTCAAGTTGGTGCCGTTTGCTTCAAACCAAAAGGCGGAGAAAACGATAGTCGGTTCCCTAGGCACGCCAGGTAAGTAAGCCCAAGGTTGTAGTGGATGGTTGGTTTGGCAGTGCATAGCGAACGGACTGACTAGCTTCGTGGCGTCACATATTCTCACTGCCGACCTGCCTAGACAACTCACTCAGCCAAGTTCGACGTCGTTTGCAACTATCAAGTCGATCATATTCTAGTCTAGCAGAATATTCACCTTCGGTAACTGACCGAGGACACCTTCTTCTTGTGTACCCGCATACCTTTAGAGTTGCGACTACCGTGACCACGAAATGGCACAGACTTTGTCTGAAAGAGAGCCCAACCTCACGTCAAGTCATCGGGTATCATCAATGTCACTTGTCGAAACATCTGCAACAATAACGAGATATGAGTATCGGCCCTTTCGATAACGAAAGCAAAACAAGTGAGGAAATGCCGGTGGAGAGACTCATCGTGGGAATTTGGTGAGATCAAAGGGAGCCCTGCAAGGTCCATGCGCTGGTGACTGCAAGACATTGTCATTACCATGGCAGAGATGATGCTGGTCGTCCATCGTACTCGGTCTCCATCCCTTGTTCATTCTGTCACCGTGGCGTTTGATCAATTCAGGCTGTTTTTGTTGGGGAAGACAGTCAATGCTTTCTGTGCTCTGTGCTGTGCAGCGCAGTGCTCTCGAGCGGTTAACCCTGCAGTCCTCTCGATGGACAGACCATGAGTTGGTCCACCCCCATCTAGAGGGAGTGGGAATGCCCTTGCGAGATCCAGTTGATCAGTGCCTAGATGGCTGGCCTGCCTCGTCTTCGCTCCGAGAGACGCAACCATGGTCAGATAATGGCCCCGCGCGTCCCCGTCCATCAAACAAGACTCAGCCTCTTCTGCTCGGCCGAGTCCCACAGGGGACAGGACAGAGGCGGTAATATGGTGCTTCGAGATCATGATGCCCAGGGCCATATCGTGCAACAAAGGCGGTGATGGCGTCCTAAAGGGCAATTCAAAACGTCGCGGCATGCATGGCATGGCAGCAGTCCCCAGACCAAGGAGCGGCAGTGACCGAGCCCACCACCATGCCAATCAATGGATCCATTGCTATGCCCGATCTCACCATGCTTAAACTCCAAAAAAGCACCGGGTGTCCTCCTGTGCCCTTGCCACACACGAGCGTTCCAGCGCTACGGATAGGGCAAATTGACATGGCCGACCGCTTTGCGCTGGGGGACCGTCGAAGCGGTGGATGCGTGCCATGCAGCAGAATCGTGTGACATGCTGGCATCCCGGGGCAGGACGGGAGCTGGGCGATGCGATGTGATGCGCGGGGCGGCAGAAAAGGAGACTGGGACGGGCCCAACACGTGTTTGCAGGGCGGTGATGAATGGGAAAACAGGCCATAGCCATGAGCCTTGTCATGGGCGTTGTGAAATGGCTTGTAATTGCACACAAGATTACCACCGCCCTGGGAATTGCCCAGCTGGATCCCATCCTTGTCCTCTGCCATCTGGCGTATCAGAGGACGAGGGAGACTCTGAGATCTCGGTTCCAAAGGGCTTAGCGTCATGGCTTCTTCTGGCAGGGTCTCCATCCGAGCTCCATGCCACAGAGCCTCTGCTTGGCTGGGTTGGCTTGCGGGTTGCGGGTTGCCGTGGAGTTTGTTTTTTGTTCTAGAGATTCTGTCTCTGATTCTCGACAAGCCGAGCTCAACCGTTTCAGCCTCCTAGGTCGACGGCTCCCCGCCTAGCTTTCATGGCTTTACTACCGTCGTAATTCTTGGAGATTCAGGAGGCTTGAGAGGCTGCCATTGTACTCGTCCAGAGTCACCCCCGGAAGTCGCCTCCCCCTGTCCCGCAACCCCTAAGAAAGCTTCTAGCGGACGCTGTGGGCCACTTCCAGCGGCCATCCCTTCCGTTAGTTCCGCCCATCCCGGGTGACGGTGCCCTCTCCAACTGGCCGTGTTTGGAGCTGGCGCCCGCCCTGGCTCCCCCTAGCCCCCTTGTGCGTCACCCTCCCACTCTTATCCTTGGGCTTGGGACTGGACGTCGAGAAGAGTGGTACGTACCTAATGACATTTGCTTGTTTGCACACGGCACCCGGTAGTGGTGTGTGAACGAGCCCCCAAAACCACACCCCAACAGAGAACCGCTTGTGACGGGGTTAGACCTACCTATGCCTATACCTACCTATACCTACAAACATCACCCTCCCGCCGCTTCCTTTTGTTTCTCTATTTTGTTCGTCTCCTTGTCATTGTTCTTGTCTGTTTCCTCGAGCTTGCCTTGAACCATATTCATCCCTATAGTACCTGTAATCATTGATTGGGCTTCTTTCACTTCCCCTCACCTTCGCCCACTTCCACGACCGACACCGACACCGATAGTGAGACGCTGCCCGCCACGCACATACACCTAACCGAGCCCGCACGAACTGTACCTATTATATCTTGGGCATTCTTCGATACGATACGATACGATAATTTTGGTTTTGCATTCGAGTTCTTTTCGACAGCTGCCGATTTCTCTCCTCGATTATATCATATCATCACTGCCCACCATTGCGACGACTGCTGCGCAGGCTCGAATCAGCTGCTGTGTGCTGTGCTTTGCGACTCTCGTCCGTCGTATTCGTCCTCGCTTTCGCAGATGCTCGATGCCTTTGCGCCTCGCGACTAAGCACATGCTTGCTCTGCCCGCTCCTCACTGCTAAGAATTATGTGGCGGCGGACATATCTCACTCTGGTTCTCATCAGGCTGTGGTTTGCATTGTCACCCAGCTATCTACACCCCGACGAGAACTTCCAAGGCCCTGAGGTCATCGCTGGTATGTTTTCAGCTTCTGCCTTCTTGCGCTTCCTTGCCGTCACGTCACACAAGCCAGGTTTACTGCTGTTGTCAGCTTTGATATACAGCTGAATGTGCCCGCCGACTGTGTCCCGTTTCTGCAAGTAAGAGAGCCACATGCTAACCGCTACGCTGCTATCAACAGGACAGATCTTTAGTTACCCTGTGCGCCATACCTGGGAATTTACGAGCGAGAACCCGATCCGAAGCGTCTTTCCACTATGGCCCGTCTACGGTCTCCCGATGCTCCTCCTGCGGTGGCTATGGATCGGTAATGGAAAGGACGGCGAGATACCCCCCATTGCGGTTTTCTGGACACTGCGCGTCCTCATGTTCTTGATCAGCTTCGTGCTTGAGGACTGGGCGCTACACGAATTGATCCAGTCACCGAGGCATCGCCGGGTCGCTGTTCTCCTGGTTGCCTCGTCCTACGTGACGTGGACCTACCAGACACACACGTTTTCCAACTCTATTGAAACATTGGTAGTCGCGTGGAGTCTGGTTTTGATCCAGCGACTCGCTGATCCACGGGTTCGTCTCTTTTTTTCGCACGTCGCCGCTAAATGGACAAATCAGCTGACAAGACATCAACGTGCAGCAACGGTCATGCGTCCTATCCGCCACTGTTCTTGGAATAGTAGGCGTATTTGGTGTCTTCAACCGAATTACCTTTCCAGCCTTTCTTTTTATTCCCGGGTTTCGCCTGATTCCCGTCTTCTGGAAGAGGTCAGACATCCCACCTTCGTGCGCTTGGCGCGGAAGAGCCCGAGCTAACATGCTAACCTACCTATTCACAGGCCTGGATCTCTTGTGTGCCTGATTTTGGCTGCAGCCGTGACGACAGTGATTGCTATCGGGTTGGATACTGCATTCTATCTGCCTAGCCCTATCACATGGACAGACTTGATCCACAAACCCGTAATCACACCCCTCAACAACTTCAAGTACAACTCGGCCACTGAGAATCTGGCCCAGCATGGCCTTCACCCGTGGTACCAGCATGCGGTCGCAAACCTGCCTTTGCTGTTGGGCCCAGTTGTGGCACTTTTGATCATCAAGCCAGCCTTTTCCCTCCGGCTCTACTCGGCTATTTCTGGACTAGTTGTTCTTTCGATTTTCCAGCATCAAGAGGCGAGGTTCTTATTGCCGACAGTGCCGCTGTTCCTATCATCGATCCACATGCCCCGGAACCAGACGCTGTTTCGGCTATGGACATCGGCATGGATCATTTTTAACCTGTTCCTCGGGCTGCTGATGGGCATCTATCACCAAGGAGGGGTGGTACCAGGGCAGGTCTTTTTGAGCCAGCAACCAGACGCAACCCAGGCGATCCAGATCGCCTGGGTT
This sequence comes from Fusarium sp. NRRL 62610, assembly GCA_013186425.2. Lineage (NCBI taxonomy): Eukaryota > Fungi > Ascomycota > Sordariomycetes > Hypocreales > Nectriaceae > Fusarium > Fusarium sp. NRRL 62610. Next base: position 5 of record JABCKE020002411.1, on the reverse strand, counting down.
GCGTC
>JABCKE020002408.1:0-19507 GCA_013186425.2 Fusarium sp. NRRL 62610 | reverse complement strand
CATTGCTTTTCAGCCTCCTTTTAGCGGAGCTGACTCTAGAGCCATGACGGTTGCCGGAAACGGTAAACAGAACGAGCCCATGTGACCTTTGATTGGGTGACCCAGGTGGGGTGCTCGGCGAACCAGGCCTCGCCGGGCTTCGGTCAACTCCCGTGTAAGACCCGGTTCCTCCGCTCTGAGCCTCAACCTTCTCATGAGATGGGAGTGTGATGTTGAAAGGGTAAAATGGATTTGACCCCCGCTAGATCTACGTATCTCTCATTAAAGTTGAATCTACCCGGTTTCTCTATTTAACCGGAAAAGCTCGTGCCACACATGCTCATGATCCGTTCTGCCGGTGCCGTTTTGGCTGAGTTACCACGCGTCTGGTTACGGGGTGGCATAGAAGCTGGACTTGGCGATCTTTATTGCATGGAAGTGATCCTATATTCCATCGATCAGCTTGTTTACTTGCATGTTGTATCACGGGTTCAGTTCGTGTATCGACTGTGCCGCACACACCTCAGGGTGGTGACAAGGTTTGTTCGATGACAGGAAGCAAGACATGTGCGATACTATCATTAACACCCGAATGTCTATCACATGGATTTTAAGAGGCTAAAATCAACAACATCTTGGTGGTGTTTTGATCATGTTATAGACCGAGCATTCTTCAATCACATATTGAGACGGAGATCTCCCAGCGCGGAATGGGATGATCTACCCTGCAATAAACTGCTACACGCCACCAAGAACACAAGAACCAGGCTACTGGGTTTTCTACGAGTAGCTTTAATTATTATTACGACTAATTGAGACAGTTTTGTCAGCTATTAGAGCTTCAGGGTAATTTCAAGATCAATATTGAACGTAATAGGGGCAATGTTTTGTACACTACCCAAGTCATTGAACATACCAACGAGATCATGAGTTGTGAATAAGCATTCAGATATTTCATGATCCTTACATATGGGCAATTTAAAGAAACCACGACAATATCCGAAATAGAAGAGAAGCATTCCACAAACCTTCTAGTGTTTATTCTAGATATTTTAGGTTATGAAGCGCAAACACCTTGTCAATGAGACCTCCTGAACCAATTGCCAAGCGGTAAACTAAGAAGTACTTGCTTATTCTCTGTGATATGCCGGATGAGACTGTAACATCGCATGTACCGCCTGTCAATTCGTTCTGGAACATATATGTGCATGTTGGTTAGCTGCGCCAAGCGTAGTATTGCCTCTCAAAGGGACCAGGGTAGCATAGGACGGATTTCAATCTTTCACAATGCAAATCATAAAATTCCCATTCTCAGATGGTCCATTATGCCAAGGACACGAACTTGTCTTCTCTTGCATGCAACCTAGCAGCAAGTGGTAACCATCATCTCGGGCGTGGCCGTATTACTACTGTAGATCAGCATTTTCTGCATCTCAAACTCGGATGACCGAGTAGCTCGATCACCGATGTATTGACCGACAACTTCGCCTACTCTTGAATCTGATATGATGTTGTTGCTGTCAAAGTCGGACAACCCGGGGTTTCGTGTCATAGGGACTCGAGCTCTGCTGCTATTGGCCCGCATATAAGAGCACACGAGCACCAAAGGTTCCCTCGCGAAGAGTTCCACAAGAGAACAGCATTTTAGCCGGAGTCTAGGTCCGTCTTGCCGGCCCCACCGTGCCGGGGCCCCCCTTGTCCCGTTCTACGTCCGGCACACGGCAAGCTGTGGCTGACGGACGGCAACGGAACTGGTCAGATCATTGGGAGTGTGGTTCGGCTCTCGAACGCCTCCCTGCCTTGGCTGGCTTGGCATTAACGATGGAGGCTCATTCGATTCAAAACACGTTCGTTAGACGACATGCACTGACTCTCGACTGGGCTCTGAGAGGCTGGGTAATACCGGTTTCCCACTTTACCCGGGCGACGACGGTGAGACGGCTGACGGCCGGCACGTGGAAGGGATTAGCTGTCCCAGCCGCTCGGGGCCGACGATGAATCGCCTCAGGGACAAGGTGCAGAGCAGAGCCCTGCAGACCCCATCACGACACTGGATCGAGACAAACCACAGAGAAGCGTCGGCCGAAGCCGGGGTTGAGTGGAGATTTTTTTGCATCTCGACCTTTGGAGACGGGCCGTTTTCTCTCTTGTCTTGCTTGTCATGTGCCAGTCGCAGGTTCCCAGCAGCGCGGCTAAAGAGAATTAGACGCTGGAGGAGCCCGTCAACCTTGCGTGATGGTCTGTCCTCTGGTAGCATGACGGGTGCGGAGATGCCCACGGGGGGTCGTCCCCTGGGGTAAGTAAAGTTCTGTGGGTCAACGGAGATCAGGAGGAGACCACGGGTAGCGTAGCAATAGCATGGTTGAGAAAACACGGACCTGAGCGAGGTTTCGAGAATGGAGCCATGGGGAGTTCTTGATACAAATAGCTTCGAGGGACCACGTTCTGAGCCGACTTTTTCTCTCACATCGATCATCGACTACAAGATTCCTGGCATTCTTGCCTCTTATTAACCAAACACAACTACAAACAACTATACACAACTCAATAGAGTTGGACCCTCAATATGGGAAAAGCCTACAATATTGGCCTGGCTTGCTTTGCAGCCATTGGGTATGCAAACTCACATCTCAACAGACCAAAACAAACCATTCTAACAATTCTTTTTTCAGCTCCTTCCTTTTCGGATATGATTCTGGTGTGATGACGGATGTCATTGCATCCAAGAACTTCCTCAACTTCTTCGACACGACAGACACATCGCCCATCGTCGGTGCCATCAACTCAACCTTCAACGGTGGCGCCGTCTTTGGTGCCCTCTTCGGAGGTGTCATCATGGACAAGTACGGCAGAAAGATGACAATCGGAATCGGCGCTCTAATCTGCACTGTCGGCGGTGTTCTCCAAGCGGCGGCCTACCAGTAAGTAGAGATCTGCGAGCCCTTCATGATCTGACCTGCTAACCGAGTTTTTCTAGTCTTGCTATGATGTTGATTGGCCGTATCATTGCTGGATTTGCAATTGGTCTTCTTTCCATGAGTGGTAAGTTTCTCCTGTTTCCCCATCTCCACAATTTTTGGCTTACAACGTTCCCTAGTCCCCGTCTACCAGTCTGAATGCGCCAGCCCTAAGAACCGCGGTCTCATCGTCGGTCTCGCCCAGCAGATGATTGGCGTTGGTTTCATCGTTTCTACATGGATTGGCTATGGTAGTCACCACATGGGTGATCACTCATCTTTCCAGTGGCGATTCCCCCTGGCTTTCCAGGCCCTCCCCTCAGCCCTCCTATGCGTCGGCATGATGTGGCTCCCAGAGACCCCCCGACATCTCATTGCCTCTGACCGCCTTGAAGAGGGCATGGCAATTCTCCGCAAGCTTCATTTTGATGGCAAAAACGAGGATTGGGTCAAGGCCGAGTTCCAGGAGATCAAGATGACCATCGACGCCGAGAAGGCTGCCACCGCCCCCGGATGGTTGGTCATGTTCCAAGTTCCCCAATGGAGGAAGCGTCTGGCTCTTGGTACCCTGGTCCAAGTGTTTACTCAGTTTACTGGTACGTATCTCTGGCCAAAATCGCCAAAATCGCCAAAACACCACACCCAAATCTGGCGATACCTTCACAACCACAATTCTGACCCGTAGAACAGGAATCAACGTGATTGGCTATTACCAGACTATTATGTATGAAAGTTTGGGCTTTACTGGAAGCAAGAAACTGCTCGTTGCCGGCATCTACAACTGTTGCGGTCCTATCGCCAGTAGGTTTTTCCTATATGAAGCTCCCCACGGGACACCCCACAACTCCAGCTGCTTACTAACCACTCCTAGACTTGTTCTTCATCACCTTTATCGCTGACAGAATCGGCCGAAAGCGTCCCCTGATCTACGGTATCCTGGCCATCACCGTCGCCCTGATCTGCGAGAGCGCCATCAACAGCCAGAACGTCGACGGCGACAAGACAGGTCTCAGCATTGCTGGTGTCGCCTTCCTCTTCTGTGTCACAATCATCTTCTCCCTCTCTTTCGGCCCCGTGAGCTGGACTTATATGGCTGAGATCATGCCCTACCAGATCCGTGGAAAGGGATGTGCCTTTGCTACTGGTATCGGCAACTGGCTAGTTGCCACCTTCTGGGCCCAGGTCAGCCCCTACGGTCTTAAGGAGCTTGGTTGGAAATTCTACTTCCTCTTCGTTGGTATGTCACATATTCAACTTCATCCCCTGAGAACACCAACTAACGTGAAACAGCCTGGAACCTCGTCATCACCCTCCCCGTCCTCCTGTTCTTCTTCCGCGAAACCAAGGGACTTTCTCTCGAGGAGATCGATCTCATGTTTGGCGACCGTGCCCTGGGTAACCTCCCTAACGATATCGAGAAGAGCGCTGTCATGGGCACCACCAGCCTCGCCCACGAGGAGGAGCCCCAGAAGACCACTGCTTAAGAAACTGGAGTATTTGTACATACGAACAATGGGATGTAATGAGAAGTCACGGCCGACAGAAAACTAAGATATAGACCTGTTGGACAGATCTAGAGTAAGGATGTAATAGGTAGCATGAGCGAATGAGACTACGAATTTGCACAGTTTTAGATATGTCTACTTGTGTCTTGATCTGTCCCTGATGTGATATTGAGCTGTATAAATGGTGTTTGCGTGTGAACAACTTAAACTCGTCTGACCTTCGTTGTGAGATGAGATGTCTAGAATAATACCTTGACCACTCAATAGACGTCCATTCAGAGTTCTAAATATGAACTCGGGGGATTAGAAGGGGCCTTGTCAAGACTTGATATAAGGATTGAATAAACTTCGATATGTTCCTCCTAAATTAGGATTACTCTTTCATGATCTCGAGAAGAAATGCTGATGGATGATTCAGGGCTGCGCTCAATGCAATCGTAACCATTTCAAGTTCAATTCAATCCAATTCAAAGCAGGATTTTTTCAATTCCACAATTTAATTCCATATAGTCAGATTAATTGAATTAATTCAATCTGAGAGATAATTTTGGTGATGCCTCTGTAATGGTGTTTTTGACGTTTTGGGGGGAGAGGGAAAAGTGGTCGCGTGGGTGGTCACGTGATCGCGCGGTGGGCTGAGTCATCACCTACCAATCTGGTATAGTGCGTTCCTACGTGAACCCCCCCCCTCTTCCCGGATTGCAAAAAACACAGGAATCGCTCCCAGCCAAAACTACACCAAATACCTAGGTAGGGTTGATTCCCGTATTTTTTGCGACCCCCCTAACCGCCATCAATTCAATTCAATTAGTTCAATTCAAACTGCCGAATGGCCTCATTAATTCAAATTTGACAGTTCACAATTCAATCGCCCGAAAAAGGCGATTGAAATTGAATTGAGTACAGCCCTGATGCTGATGGATGATTTGACGAGCATGACTGGCCTGGAACCACGAAGTGCGAGGCTAAAGATGAGCTTTCCGACAGCGCTTATATTAAAAAAGACTCGAGACGGGTCTCTCTCAAGAGCAGTGACATACGGCTTGGAATCTAGGACCCTGACGAGGCGGGTCACGATAACTCGCCCCTACCATTTAGAATATTATCTTCGCACTTGCCTCACATTAGGTGAAGAACACTCTGATTGGCAGACCGTTTCTTGTCACAAAGTGGGCCTGTTTTGCTGTTAACCCGGTAGATGCATAACTTTAGCGATATGATATGGGGGGCTGTCGGAATGGACCTTGTGTGGTAGCTCTGAGGGTACCCACGTGACTTTAGGAGCTAGCTAGTAAAATACTAGCTATTTAGTTAATCCTAAAAAAAATAATTAATTATAAAAGATTTAATATTATTTCTTTTTAACTAAGGTTTTTATTAAAAACCTAAGTTTTAAGTAATATTATTATTAGCTTCTCTTCTTAGAGAATAGAGTTCGCATATGCCACCAAGCCGTCCAAGCCCGTCAACTCGGATAGCGACGACCTGAAGTCACTGGAGCTGAAGGGCATTCGATAAAATGAGAAATGTGGACTGGGCGTTATTTTTCTGGAAGGTTACTTCACTCGCGGAGCCTTCGCTACCGTCAAGAAGACTCTATGGGAGAAAAAGCGACCAAATGAGGAGATGGAACTGAAGGCCTGTCGTGACCATCACATGACGCTTTGGAAGGGCGTGAGCTCTGATGGCAACCTTCAACATCGACAACCATGAAAACCTCCCTGTATTTGGGAAGTACGGTAGGAGTCACGAGTACTCTGATCTCCATCCACCCATCAAATTGGCCCCCGATGGCTGTGCTGGACATTCCGCACGGGATGATCGCACACGTTCGAGAATTCCTGGCGAAGCACCCACTTGACCATGTTCCCATGAACATTGCCATCGCGGCTATCATCATCTACATTGATTTGCAGGCGGAGGATGGTTTAAATAGGCGCCTTCACTATACTGAAGTGAGCCAAGCCCATTTCTCCAACTCGAAAATCACCTTCTCAAGAACCTTGGCGGAAGTCCAGCTCTCCTTTTCGAAGACTCAAGATGACACAAGTTTATCAAATGCGCATCATAAAAAGAGAAGAATAAATGACTTTTACAGTCTTTCTTTTACTAATTCTCTTCTTCTTTATCCTAGTTATCATCGTGAGAAGTTGAATCACAGCCAACGTCGCAGAAATAACTCTCTCGAGTGGGCCCCATCTGGCCCATCTGCCACCACGACTAACAGACAGATCGGCATCAACCCTCGCCTTGTAACCAGATATCGACCCGAAAAACCGGACAGTCACAAGGCCCTCTGTAAGCACCAAGTTCTCACAGTGCCCCATGTTTTCCGTGGTCTTGGCGATGCAGGTCCGAAAGGCCTAGCAACAGGGAACGACGAGTGCGAGGGTCGCGAGAGTTGCTGGGTCTTGTCCAGACGGCTGCCGGAGGGGAGATCTGAACTCCTGCGATGGGCAAAGAGAAGGTTCGTGAGCAGGATGAAGGTCGGGGCTCTTGTTGAGGTTCGCTAAAAACAGCGGAGGTGGTTCCCGGAATGACTGGTTGAAGAAGCCTCGAGATCGCTCTAGCTCGGCGTCTTCACCTAGGTGCCAATCTTCGATTTCGTGAACATCATTTAGAAGCTAACTGAATTTATCGGTACGGGGGAAGTCTTCTGGTTTGATCTGATAGTGTATATTATGCCCAAGGAAATTGGTGTCCGAACGAGCCTGTGGCTCGAGGTAGTTGAGATTTTGTTTATACCGGTTTTCACGGGCTGCCAAGGTATGATTATTCGGCCGATTCGGCCCCACCCCCGGCTGATGATCCGAACCTCGGCAAAAAGTCTTGGCTACCTAAGGGGGTAAAGTTACGTATGAGGCTCGTTGTACAAGGACGACACATGAAAAACCGCGATTGTTGTTGTTCTCCCTTCTTGGCCATTCTCATATCCTGTAGCACTTGTTTTCTGCTTATTATTGTCTTCTGCTCGTTACATCCAGTGCCGCTGTGATCAGTTACTCCGTCAATTATCGCTGCACAGCCAAATATGCCGCCTATGGAAGACAGACCCACGCTGCTTCGGCCGCCGGAGGCCGACTCCAGCAAGTCGCTTATTGAGAACGTGCTGGACGTGACGGAGCTCAAGGTTCTAGGCCAAGTAAGTCCATCAAATCGTAGAATTCACCAATTGTAACGCTGACCGCGCAAGGACGTCTTCACAAACACGCGCCCACAGTGGCATCCCCCAGGCGCCCGTGGTATCTACGGCGGCGCCGTCATCGCGCAGTGCCTCGCCGCGGCACAAAAGACAGTGCCAGAGACGTTCCTAGTTCACTCGTGCCACTGCTACTTTCTCCTAGCGGGATCATCCGAGACGCCCATCCTGTACCACGTCGAGCGCGTCCGCGATGGTCGCTCGTACGCGACGCGCACAGTCCAGGCTCGGCAGAAGGGAGCTTGCATCTTCACCACCACCATCAGCTTTGTCCGTGAGGCCACCTCTGATAAAAAGAGACGCGAGGTGAGGCATGCGGCTAGTTTGCCCGAGGGTGTGTCTGCGCCGCCGGATGACTGGGATGGTGAGCCTGAGTGGGCTCGTACAGGGCCGTTTCAGAGTCATAGGATTGAGGTTCTCCGGGCCGGCGATCCAAAGGCTGAACCGCAGGACCGTAAGTGTCGACAGTGGATGCGGTCCCGGCAAAAGATCTCTCCGTCAGGTGGACATCAGGCACACTTGAACGCGCTGGCGTACATGTCGGACAGCTACTTCATCGGCACCGTATCCCGTATCCACGGGCTCTGGCGCTTCCCCTTCTCCCCAGACGAGGTGCCCTCTCTGGACGAGGCAACCCAGGAGCAAGTGCGCAGCCTATGCGAGTTTGAGGGCATGGGCAGCAGTGTTGAGGAATGGCGAGGTCGGCCACACCTGGGCATGCTGGTGAGCCTCGATCACAGCATCTACTTTCACGAGCCGAGGGCAGTGAAGGCGGATGAGTGGATGTTTACTGAGATGGAGAGTCCATGGGCCGGTGATGGGAGGGGTGTCGTTGCACAGAGGATATTCAGCAAGGATGGGGAACTGTTGGCTACGTGTTATCAAGAGGTGAGTCTTTGTTTGTTGAAAGTACTTTATGTGATCTTTACTAACGGTTTAGGGCGTTGTTCGACTTAAGCAAGATGGGGGAGAAAAGGGTGCAAAGCTATAGGTTTGCGAATAACATTATCAAGATGGGTTTGTAATATTGTCAAGGAGCGAGATAGATGGTTTTCACTGTTGGCCTAGATACGATTCAAAGTTTACAACTGGTAATTTACACCAGTTTTTTTTTTCCTTATCTGGAGTGAAGTATACCTTTGTTCAGTTGTTGTTTTTGTGATTCTAAGAACAATGAAGAGAACCTATATGGAAACCAGCAGAACAAGTATTAACTCAAGTATTGTGCAGATGATGCAGGTCTCTCTCTTTTATGTTCTACTAAGATCGAGCTACTTAATTCTGCTCAATTCTTAATCATTAGGAAACAAGTAGAACGCGCTGTATTACACTTTCTATGTTCGCAATGAGATTCACAATATGCCGAAAGAGCAAGGCCTCAAGGTTTTGCATAAATATCATACTTGGACGCTTGTTTACTTGTGCTCTTCTCTTGATATCCAGACTCTTGCCTACCTCTCAAGCAGCAACACCTTCGTCAATAACCATTTCTTCATCCATTTCATCAGATCGACACCATCATGTGTCACAAGACGACCGCATTCTTCACGGCGTGCGCACACTCCAAGAAGCTCGACACAGCCAAGTGCGAGAACTTTTGGAAGTCCAAGTTGGCCAAGGGTGTATGCATCGTCACGAGGGAGGCAGAGCTGGTCCGCGGTTGGTGCGCCGAGTGCGAGGCCGTCTTCCGCGCCGATGGCCTCGCCAGCACTGTAGGCAAAGATTTCGATCCTCGATCTCCCGACTTCATCTCTCGGTATTGGGCCTTTAAGAGCCAGGCAGGTTGGATACACCCCGTGGATGCCAAACTCTTCCCAAGGACTCTGGTAGAGTGCAAAGGCGAGATTGACTGCATTAGGATTAATGGTACTCGATATGAGCTCTACATCCTGCGGCGTGAGATTGACGCATTCGGGGCCAGTAGAATTTGCATCGAGAAGCGCTTTAGTTGCATAGCCCCCGGGCCAATCGACTTTCCCGCTATCATCGAGAAGGCCTGTCGCCTCACGCTCGAATGGGGTATGCCTGAAAAAGTGGATGGACCCTCGTTCCCTAAAATCAGCGACTTTCCCGCCCCTAATAAGAAGGCTTCAGAGCCCAGGATTGAATGAGATCCCAAAGGCAAGGCTCCTGAACAGCTTGCTTAAGAGGAAGTCCACTAGAGTGGATTCCTGGGAAGTAGTAGGTGAGTGATGATAGAGATTGACATGGAAGAACGTGTGACGGAGCGAGCCTACCATAGGTAGGTGAGGCGGGTGTTACCATGTTGGCACAAAGAGATAGATATGGGAGTTGCGGATGGGCAAGTTGTTAATTGATTCATAAAATTCTAAATTTCCCTTGTCAATGTTGATATTGTAAAAGAACTGATGTGACGGCGCCTCCTTGGTTGTAAATTGTATTGCTGTGGTATCCAATAGTAGATAGTGTCGATGTGAATAAGCTCTAGTCGAGCTTGGCAGGACAAGGAGCCAAACAGCCGGAATAACTAAGTTCTGGCACATTCCAGCAAGCTTGGCCTTTAAACATGGCATTCTCCTTGGCAATCAGATCTCAGACAAGTCTCGGTTCTAAAATCGAACCATGGCTTCCATTCAAGAGGTACGCCACATAATCAGGACACCCATCAAGCTGGGTGAGGAGGCAGACAGACAAGATCTTTCCATCGGTTAATAGCGAGATCCGTGTTCACAGGATAGAACTCATAAACATGACTCAGTTGTATTGTTGATGTAGTGTTCGTCATTGTTCAGAGGTGACGGGAGTCTAAGCGGGGCTGTTCATGGAGAATCCATGACGTTAACATGCAGCTTTGAGCTACCGTGTGACTCTTGTGAGTGAGCACCGCGAAGGGAAGGAATAAATCCTACAGGGGCTTAGGTAGGTAGGCAATGAACACGTAGAATCCCCTCCAAAAACTGTCAGTCGTTCGCTTAGGGCCGCATCAAAGACACTGCTGGTACGATATATGGAATCCAAGAAAAGTCATAGTTGTCCGTCAACAGAGGTAGGGGCGCTTTCTTGTGGCGTCAAGACAAAAAAAGGCGCCTGCGAAACTCATGCAACCTCGATTACGGCCCTTCAAGGGTGATGCCAAGTCCACCACTGCATGACAACCGAGTTGCGCCAAGGTCCGAGGGGCAGAGAGGCTGAGGTGTCGAGCTAAGAGGGCGGAGGGTGTCGATACTTGAGGCACAGTGGGCAACAGTGTGTGAGTCGAGAAGAACGCGTCATTATCGTGATTGGTCCAGTTCGATCCATCTTTTCGTCCTGCTTCTGCCTCTGTACATATTGAAGACTCGCTGGTCATGACAATGTCTCGATTCTGCCTTGGTAAGTCGGTGATTGGAGGAAATCCTTGGACTGTTGGAAGGAAGAAGGAACGCCATGTGTGTTGGGACCGGGGGTAGAACAAGTCTTGGCAGTCCCTTTAAAACTGCGCATAATGGGCAACTAGAGAGTGAGTGATTCAAGATATTCTCATGTCGAAGGAATCTACATCAAGAGAAGAAGGCTTCCATTACAGACATCCATCTCAGGTGCCTCTACCTCTACCTCTAGGCTGAATCACGTTCAGTGGTACCTTACCTACCTCCGTAGAGTGGCGCTGGCGCTACCGTCAGCAAGGGAAGGCGCACCCAGGAACCTGCCTTAGCGGGTGGGTGAGTGGGCCTGGAAAGGTCCGGGGGGCGTCGAGGCGTCGTCAGTGCCTGCAATTTTTAGCTCAGCCGGTCTTTGAAACATGGGAAGGTGGTAGATATGGAAGTCGATCCCGCGCATAAATCAGCAAACCACCATTCTTTCCTTCCCCCATCTTGTCCCGCTGTGAGCAAGTGTTGTTTGGTGGTTTTCCAGGTGTTACTCTTGATTCTTTCTTCTCGCAGTCCATCTTTACTTTTTTCACCACTCTTCTTTCCCTTCTATTTCCCCTCTTCTTCGCTGTTCCTTTAATCTTCAGGAGGTTTATCGTCAGATAGAGTTTGGGGCAAGCACGGCTGGTATAGGCGCTCCGACGACTCCATCGCGAACCAACAAACAAACGATCGATCGACACGATGCGCACGCTCCCCCTCCTCTTCTCCCTCGTCGCGGGAACTTCAGCTGGCACCGTTTCGGCTCCCGTCAACAAGCAGAAGCTTGAGATTCCATCCTCGCTCCACAAGCGCGACGGCACACTGAACCTCGATGGCTTCAACAATATCTCGGGTGGAGGCTACTACGCCAAGTTTCAGGTCGGCACGCCACCTCAAGAACTCAGCTTCCTCCTCGACACGGGCAGCAGCGACACTTGGGTGAATTCGGACGATACCGACTTGTGTATCGACCCTGATTTGCAAGAGGGGATTGGCCCATGCTACGCCACATGCATGTTCACCAGACGATGCGCATACGAGTCGCTCAGCTGACATCATGATAGTTAACCCCGATGACAGTAGCACATACAAACTTGTCGATCGCGATGGTTTCGATATTAAGTATCTCGATAACCGTCGCATCGAGGGTGACTACTTTCAGGACACCGTAACCATTGATGGCAAGGGGATCAAGAAGCAGCAGCTTGGCCTCGCCGTCACCTCTGTCCGCCCAACTGGCATCATGGGCTTGGGCTTCTCCGCTAACGTCGCCGCCGAGAAGCCATATGCAGCCATTGTTGATACTATGGTCTCTCAGGGCTTGATCGAAAGGGCAGCTTTCAGTCTCTGGCTCGTATGCCGCTCAGTGCCCCCACCACTCCGACACAGTCCAACTAACATGGGTTACAGAACGACCTCTCCGCTGATGATGGAAACATCCTCTTTGGCGGCATCGACAAGTCCAAGTTTGTCGGTAAGCTCGCCACCTTGCCTCTCGTGGCTTCAGCCAGTTCCCTAGACGGCAATGTCACCTCGTTCGCCGTCAACATCAGGGGCATGGAGGTTACGATGCCGAGCGGCCAAACCAAACTCAGTCTGGAGGGCTTGGGCTCCGGTGCTGTTGCCATCCTCGACTCTGGCTCCACCATTTCCCTTATCCCTGATAGCCAGGTCGAGGACATCTATGACCGCTTCGGTATCCTCTCCCTTGGCTCTGCGGCGGTCCCCTTGGTCGACTGTGCTTACGCAAAGGACAAGGGTGAGGGTATCAGTTTTGAGTTCGAGTTCAAGGGCAAGACCATCTCTGTCCCCATGGACGAGATGGTGATCGATGCCTTTGCGTCCCAGCAGAGTGCATTCGAAGACCCCCGATTAGACCAGTACTTTGGCGACTGGGATGGTGTCTGCATGTTCGGCCTCAGCGCCGCCAGCAACTACGGTGTCAGCTCCAAGGGCTTCTTCCTCCTTGGCGACACATTCCTGCGTTCCGCCTACGTTGTCTACGACCTCACCAACGAGCAGCTAGGCATTGCTGAGGCCAACCCCGGCAGCCACGATAGCGACATTGTCGAGCTCAATGCTGACGACAAGGATTTCCCTGATATCAGTGGTGTCGCCAGTAAGTCCACCTTCAGCCCTACTGACGCTTCCTCTTCCACTAGCTCCCGCCCGACTGTCACTGTCACCGCCGGAGCTGACGCGTCCTCAGGCAAATCCGGCGACGACGATGACAGTGCAGCTGGCCACCTGGTCCCTGCCGTCATGGCCATGTTCATGATGGCTTTGGGCGCCGCGGTGACAGTTCTGTAAAAGGGTTTGGGCGGGAGTTCAGTGTTTGAGGATAGAAAAGTCGGCTGGCATAGGACATGCATGGTAGCATGGACTGATGTATTTCGTTGTCACATCCATTTCGGGGGCAGAATCCCCCCGTCAAAGTTTACGTCTCACGACATGTATATACGATACCCCCTTTGTTGGAAAGAAACATGGTCATATTTGCACACATCAACCACCATTTGTACATGATCCTACTCCTCCCTATCCCGACCCTGATACTCGCACAACTAGACACGCCAGGTACTTGATTGTTCAGTTTAAAAACAAGGCATACACAGCCTGCTGGATTCACTCTATTATCCATTACTTGGATCAAGGGTCAGGCCAGTACACACATCGTATAGATAGATCGCTTTGTTATTTAACTCCTAATTCATTTTAATTCACAAACCCCAGGGACCTTGTCCCATGTGCACACGAAAGTGAAAGAACATGTGCATAACCCCCAAACGCCCAGTCTATTCTATCGTCCCTTTGCTTTGACGAGATGACTGACTGCCCTATCCCAGCTTGTTGTACCGCTCTCTAGCCTTGTCCTGGACTGTGTTCACATAGTCGGCGTAGCTATTCTTGGTCTTGCGCTCAGCCAACTGTGCTGCATCACCGAGATTACCGCCCTCTGCGCCGAGACCGACACCCTCCTGGTAGGCGTGGGTCACGATCACATCGGTTCGTCCGTCTCCATTCGCTCCCAAGCCTGCACCAGTTGACCAGCCCATCTTGGCAAGCATGCCAGCGCCTTTGGACTGGGCTGGCTTGGCTGGCGGAGCAGGCTCCTCCGGCTTCGACGCCGGCTTTGGCTTGCTGCCATGCGGTGCTTGGGTAGGCTTGGCGGGTTGACTGTATACATCTCGTCTCTCCTTGGCGCGATCGCGGTACTGAGAAGCTGCTGCATCCATCTTCTCCTTTGCCTCCTTCTGCAGTCGCTTATCTCGAGCGGCAAGCCTAGGTAGGGCAGCTTTGACCTGCTCATCATTCGCCATGGCGTTCGCATGGTTACGCGACTTCTCGTGGATGTTGACCTCGTCTACTGATTTGTACTTGCGCATGCAAATCAGACACATCAGACGATCACGGTCGACGTACGAGATTGGTGGCTTCTCTGCGATATCAGTAGGTGGCTTCGTTGTGTTGTCAGACAAAGCTAGTGTCTCAGACACAACCGGGTTGCTGGGAGCAGCAGGTTCAGGGGCTCCAATCTTGGAGGCTCCAGATATTGAGATCTTGATCGCAGATTGAGCTCTCGGTCCATCAGCTCCGCTCCCTGACAGCGATATCCGCAGGGGAGTTCGGTTGACGTCGCTCAGCTCAGGCTTATCAGATCCTTGGTCGTGTGCATCACGGAGCTCATCTCTCTTTCGCTGCCACATGGCCATCTGTCCAGCCATCGGCACCATCTTCTTGGTAGAAGACGCAGGCAGACTACCATCCGCCTTGCGCTTCTTTGGCTTCTTGTCATTTCCTTCATCTGCGTGTCGCTTTGAGGTGCTCTCCCCCTCCAGAGGTTGTGTGGTAACCACCTGTTGACTAGGGTAGACGTGAAAGTCTCGGTAGCAAACGCGAATGCTCGGGTTGAACAGAGGTTTGAAGGACAGGTGCTCAATCTCAGGCGTCACCTCGCGTTGCTCAGGCACAAAGACGCCCATGTGCGTGCTAGACACAGTGACAGGGCATGCCGCAACAGTGAACGACCGTGACTTGCGGAATTTGGTCATGGCGGCTGTGGCATCCTCCACTGTCCAGAACTCTGCAAAGCCGTACTTAAACGACTCGTTAGTGTTGACGTCACGCATGAGGAATACGCGATGCAGGGACCCGGGTCTGGCACCGTAACCTGCCGTGTCACCGGTTGGGGCTGTCGACTTTAGCTTAGGAGCCCCGTTTGCACTGTCTTTGGGGTTCTCTGGTTTCACAAGCTCCAGGCGCTTCATGTCGTCCGCCAACATGTTCTCGTTCACGAATGACGCCAAGGGGTAGATAACGAGAATCTGGGATGGTAAGTCGGCAGCATCTGCCACTCCGGTAAGGCTCAGTTGCCAAGCTGGCGCTGTTGTCATCTTTAGCGCCGGTATAGTCAAGTGATCAAGTCCAACTTACCAGCCTGAGGGCCGCCGCATATCTTGCACTTGGTCCGAGTAGAGTAGTTTGAAAAGTCACACTACCTATAATTAGCACAAGAAGCGCATATTTGTAGCGAGAGACCTACTGTAGGACAAATCCAATTGTCGCCAGGACCTCCTCGAACATCAGGCTCATCGCGAGTGTCTCGGCTCCGAGCGTAGTGAATATACGCATCAAACTTCCCTTCTGGTACGTCATCAGTGGGATGCGACAATTCAACGACAAGCTTTGGATAATGCTCTCTCATAAAAGTAACTGCATGATCGACTTCCTGGAATTGAACAAACGCCCTGCGATGTCCTATTCGAGCATGTCAGTGATGGCGAATGGGAGTCCGATTAAGGGGATCTCACCCTTTGAGGCTGACACGCGCACATCGATCGAGGGGAACTCGGCGGCAATCGAGTTGCTGAGAATGCTTTCTCGCAGCTGCAGACTCTCCAATTAGTCTTGCGAACTGATACACTGATCCGGTGATCGGATATGGAGCTCGGCGCCGTTGTTCGTGGGTCAGGACAAGCAGCGCGGAACAGATATAACAACAGATGGGAGCGGTTCTCCTGGACAAGCGGTTTTCCAACTCGATGACCAGAAGGTATTTCCAGGGTTTGGAGTCACTTGCTCAGATCGGCAGGGTACCAACCTCGTTCGACGATATGCTGAATGGTAGGCCTTCTAGGATGACCGTGTCGCTTGGCTTGCCGGCCTCGCGAGTTGGGCTGTGGGAGCCGCTGCGATTGTTGTAGCTTCCTGACGGGGACCTCGAGTTCGGGTCATCCTCATCTCGGTACCAGCCTTTTCCACCTCGGTGTCTCTCGTTCTCGTATCGGTCACGGCCATAGTCTTCATTGCCGGTATAGCCGCCTTCATCATACATGCCGCCATAGTCATGCTCGTCTCGGGCGTTGTACCGGGGGCCTCGTCTCGAATATCCATCATCGGGGCGTCCTTGCCTGCGATCGTAGTCCCTGTCGTAGCGCATGTCGTCGTCCCGGTGTCGAGAGTCTCTCCCCCGTGGTTCGTCGCGGAAAGCTTGTCTGGGCGGAGACCTGGAGTGATCTCGCCATCCCGTGGGGAAGTCAGCCGAAAAGCTCAAATCATCCATGGAGGTCCTTCTCGTGTATTCCATCACTGCCTAAGGCCCGGGTTGTGTGTTTACCCTGCCGCGATCGGTAGCCGTCTTGGTAGTTGTCGTTTGGATTCATATTCATCTTGGTTGATTGTCCAAGTCGAGCGTTTGCGTATGGTGATGGTGATGGTGATGGTTACGCATAAAGATGTCGGCGCGTACTAACAGTGTATTAATTGTATTCGCGCAAAGCAAACAAGGGTGAATGAACAGAGAAGAATGTGAAGAAAAAAGCAAAGTGGAAAGTTTGTAAAAGATCAAGTTGTTAGCAAGGCTTAGACGAAAAGAAGTAGGCTGATGACATACTTCCTAAAAAGGCATAGCGCTTGTGACATGACATGCGCTGCGTGAGGCCTCAGTGATGTGCGTGCATTAATTAACCAACGTGGTCACACTCAGCTTGAATATAAATTAAGGCTGCATTTTAATCCTAGGGTTCCTTGTTGAATGTACGAGAATAGAATGATGTGCTTATCTTTTATTTTTCTTTATGAAACCAGTCCTCTATATGGTGTCGCTGATAAGAGATACACAAGAGCCACCTAGTAAATTAGAAACTCTCATCACTCAAGAACAAGACATGTTGAGCCCGGATTCTGGGCTTCGTGTCTCGGCTGTCTCTATGTCTTGTACAAAAGCCCTCTCTCTCATCGCCGCATGCGGATCCTTGGATTTCCAGATCCTTCTATGGTTTATACATGAACCTAAGCTTAATCCGTAAGGACACAACGCTTTGCCCACCATATATTCTATATTCTGAATACAATATTGCTACGAAAGTACGGAGTAATATAAAATTATTCAGGGCCGTTATTCGTTGAGTAAAATGAATGTGCTCTGAAACATTGCCATTCGACGTCCATTCTCCATGTTCGACGTCCCCTCTTGGGTACTAGCCGTCAGAAACCCAATCGACCCAATGACATATGCCTCCCACTCTTGACAACGACAACTCCGAGGGGGAGCCTAATCTTCTCACAATCACATAGACCGTAGTCAAAAAAATGACAGCCTCGGAAAATAATGCTCAAGATGCCTGGGAACTGTCAGACGAAGGCTGCCATGTCGCCCTGACCCATGATCATCTCAACGCCCAAGCCATCATGGATCATGTGCGTAGCCCCTCTGCGGGTGCCATTGTGCTCTTTGCAGGTAAGCATCACCTCCTCACCTTGATCAGTCATTCAAACAACCACAGGCACAACTCGTGACAACTTTGGCGGAAAGCCCGTCAAGGAGCTCCAGTACACGGCCTATCGCCCGCGCGCCCTGCGCTCCATGCTCACCATCGCGAGGGATGTCCGGGACCGGCACGGCCTCCGCGGGGTCGCCATGATTCACCGGCTCGGGACCGTGCCCATCGGCGAGGAGAGCATCCTGATCGCCGTTTCGGCGCCGCACCGGCAAGCGGCTTGGCGGGCGGGTGAGGAAGCGCTGGAGGAGTGCAAGGCAAAGGTCGAGGTGTGGAAGCGTGAGGAATTTGAGGGTGAGGAGGGCGTTTGGAGGGCAAATCGCGATGGAGTCATGGGACAGCGGGAGGAGAAGAGTTGAGCATTTTCAAAAAACAATTGGAAAAGGAAAGACTGTTGAATATAAGAAATTCATTCGCTGTCATAATATAAACCCTGAGCCTAGACGAATTCCCATGTCGTCGTGAGGTATCTCGAACCTCTCACGCTCCCCGCCTACCATAGCTCTATGCTCCGAACATACATCCATGCCTCCACGGCAAATTCCAACCGCTAACGTGAAACCTTCATCATTGTATCATTCCCGCACCGTTGCACCTTCTTGAAAATCACGCTCCGTTTTTTTTTTGGTTTTTGTTTTTTTTTTCTCCACGGCAATGTCTGTCTATGCCACCTTGGGTGCCTCAAGCTTAGGCGCCTCCACCTTGGGGGTTTCTTTCTGGTAGGCCGGGGGTGCCTCGGTGAGGATCGCAAAGGGACAGGGAGGAGGGTTCGTGGCCCCGCAGCAACGGTCAAACATCACTAGATATGCGTAAGCTCCTGTAAAGATATATATCATAAGGCTTCTTGCAGCTTACCGATGTGGCCATGGTAAGCCTCTGTGAATGTGACGTCCATACCCAACCCTTGAATGTCGATATCCTCTGAGAATGCGGAGGGGTAGACGACGATGCCGTACTCAGCATGGAGGATCCGCCAGAACTCAAGGGGAAGCCTGTATATTCAGTCAGTTCAGTCGCCAATGTAGGCGCATTGAAATATTCTTACTTGTACTGTCCACGCTTGACACAGGCGTGCATGAAAACGCAGACTGTCTCGAGTACAACTAGGCCTTGTTTGACGGCATCATCAAGCTGCTGCTCCGTCTCGAGATCATGGACTCGCTTAAGGCGCTCCTTGGAGCAACGCATGGCGATGGACCACCCCTTGGCAATCTTGTCGATATCTCGCTCGGGCCACTCCGACATGATGGCTAGATTTTTGAGGCTGGTTGGAGGGGAAAGGTTGGGGAAAAAGGCAATGATTGCGGTGGTGTTAGTGAGCTTCGGAGTAGGTTGCCGATGCGAGACTTGATAGAGAGGAGTTGCAAGAGAAGAATGCAGGGTGATGAAAGAGAAAAGGCGCGAGTTGGAAAAATAATTGACTGCTCGCAGGCTCCTTCTTTTACTGAGAACCTCTTTGATTCGAGTAACTGCCTTACGTCTTGTCCATGCAGGTGCTCATCACCTACATCAACGCGAGTCGCATGGCAGGAAGCCATCAAGGTGCCTGCCTCATTCACCCTGCGGTCCATCACTTTTAGCAGCCTCGACTCCCCACGTCCCTGGCTAAAATCCGTCAAGGTTCTCCAATCACAGTCGCCCGAAGCAGCTCATTGACCCCTCGTACACAGTTGATTGCGGCTCTGAGCCTGCGTGGGGTCCGTCATGGCTTCCATCAACCATGCAGGAGGGGGAG
>JABCKE020002400.1:0-18929 GCA_013186425.2 Fusarium sp. NRRL 62610 | reverse complement strand
CTTAAGCAAGAGGAGGAAGAGGCTGCCAAGCCACCTAAGGATGTGACGCCTGAGGGATCGAAGCCTACAACGTCGACGAGACCGAGGCCAAGAGGATTTGACCGACTACTTCAGTCCGGATTCACACAGTCCGAGATTTCGACATTGAGAACCCAGTTCACGTCGATACACACTTCGCGCTTCACGCCAGACGCCATGCCATCGCCCGACACTCTGCGCAACATGGAGGACGCGTGGATCGACAATAACGCTGGTGGGATCCCGTCCGAGTCCAACCCGCTAGAGGATGAGTACACAGGTATGGCTTCAGTACTAGAAATACTGTTCAGAGCCATGATGGTTGGCTTCTTCTTCCCACTAGGAAGCCTGACATGGCTGATGCGCGAAGAGGGGATCTGGAGTAAGAGATGGCAGATCTTTGTCGGCTTCGGCGTGGTGTTTAGTCTCTGCATTGGGTTCATCATGGGGATATCAGGGGACAGGCCTTAGTAGAGCCAACCCCTAGATGATCAAGGACAGCAGCGGCATTTCTGGCGTCGGGCGTTTTCTTTTTACATGGAGCGTACTACATACATATAGTCTACTACAACTACAGATGGCGAACAAGACGGGCTAGCATAGATTCCATTCCCAACATTGGTCGGGCACAACTCGAACCGCCCCGATAACGAAAAAAGACAACAACTATCTTTTTACCGACGCGCCCAAACTCCTCCCAATCCCGCGGATGGTATAGCAAAATTATGGCCCCAGCAACATGCCAACAATCCCCCCCTTTTTTGAACTGCTCGTGAAACAGAAACATCAAAGGCCTTACAGATACAGACTCTGGGCGGCAACAATGTCTCTGCGGATCTTTGCTAGACTCTCTTCAAACTTCTTGGTCAGGTCCTCGTTGCCCATAACCTTGGCGGCCTGGGCCATCTGTCGAAGGAGCTCTTCCAGGCGGCGGAAGAGGCGGATGAGTGAGCCTTCGTAGACGTTTGTCATTTTGCTATAAATCGTTAGTGATATTCTCTTGCAATGTGTCATGACACTTACCAAATCTCAACAAACGGACGTCCTTGGGCCCACGTGTAGACCGTCTCCATCAGCTGCCACTTGAGCTTCTGCACATACTCTTCCTCATTGACATCAAGCTTGCACTCCTGGCTGACCTTGGCAACAATCCTTGCCTTAGCCTGAACCTCGCGGAAGGGCTTCTGCAGCTCCTCCTTGAGAGCAGGAGCTTCCACCTTTTCGTCAAAGATAAAGATACTCATGACGGCGGCGCACATCTCGGGTGTCTGTTCGTTGAAGAATCTGTCAAAGAGCAATTCGGAGAGGAGAAGCTCATGACCTTCGGTGGATGAGATCTCGCATGCGACACGGGCCTTGAGCTGGACGACCTCGGCGTCGTTGATGAAGCCAAGACGACGGAGGACACGCTTTCGCGACTTGAGCTCGTCCATCTGAGCGATGCTGTAAGCCTTGGCGATAGCCTTCTTAGTCTCCTTGACCTTGTCGGCCAGCTTGACCTTGGTGTGGTATTGCTCCCATAGTGAAGGCAGAAGAGGGGAGAGATGCAATGGGTTGGCCAGCAATCTCGACTCCAGAACCTCAATCTTTCTCAGCAGCTTCTTGAAAGACTCGTCGGTGATCTCCATATTCTCAATAGGATCCAGAATAGGCAGACCATCAGGGAATCGACGTTTGACCTCCATCAGAGACTTGGTGAGCGTCTCCCTGTCACCATCCGTCTTCAACCCATCCTTAGGGAGGAAAAGTCGGATCTGGCTAATGGCCTTGATGCAGGTAAGCAGGCATGGCACAATAGCAAACTTGATGTCGTCGTCGTCGGAGAATGGCTTCAAGCCAGGGGGCATCTCCCCAGCTGGCTGCCCGGGGGCAATTTCGGCGCTCTTCCTCGAGATGGGCAGGAGGACATCGATGACGTAGGACTCTTGAGGGATATGTTCGGGCTCGCCAAGCTTGGGCCCTCGGCGGGGAGTCTGGTTGACAATGACTCCCCATCCAAAGTCGGTGCCGTTGCCGGCGACAGTCTCCTGATCGTCCTTGGGGTTGTAGATCTGCACCAGACGGCCGGGCTGCAGGTAAGAAATGCTGTAGTTGGGGTGCTGGATCACAGTTCGCATATCCTTGGTGTATGTGCTCAGCTGTTGACGAATCTGATAGTAGTCCTTTACTGTCGCCTCATCGGGGATGCTCATTGTATCGCGCTCCTGCTGTAGCGACATCAAGTCCTTCTCCAGAGACGGGACACTAGCCGCGTTTTGGAACTGATGAAAACATCGCTCAAGCATAAACTCTGGTGAGATAGCCTCGATTCGCAGCAGGTTCAGAATCATGTTGTAGCCGAGGTAGAAGGCCGAGTTCAGGCGATCTTGGTGACCGGTAACAATCTCCTTGGCAGTGTCGGGCTCGAGCTTGTCGTCAATCATCATGATGACAATACCTCGAGCATCCAGACCACGACGACCAGCACGACCAGCCATCTGAATGTACTCGGAAGAAGTGAGAGGACGTCTCTTGATACCATCCCACTTGGTAACCTGGGTGAAGACGACAGTCTTGGCAGGCATGTTCAAGCCGATAGAAAAGGTCTCAGTCGCGAAAAGAACCTTGATGAGAGACTCTTGGAACAGAATCTCAATAGTCTCCTTGAGAATAGGCAGCAGACCTGAATGATGGACACCAATACCTCGCTCCAACAGAGGAAGAAGGTTAACAATCTGAGGTAGCTCCCTATCCTGCTCTGACAAGCTCTCAATGGCGCTGTGAAAGACCTTTTTAACCATAGCCTTTTCGGAATCGTCGTTGAAGCTGAGGGATGAAATATTCATGGCCATGTTCTCGCACTCTCGCTTGCTGAAGTTGAAGACGATGACGGGGTTAAACTTCTTCTTGATGGTCATTCGGATGATCTTGGCGATATCTGAGCCGCTGTCCGCACCACCCTTGTTGGTCTTCTTGTTCTTTCCCTTTCCTTTTTGTCGTGCTGTAGGATCGTTAGGATCAGCTCCCTTCTTCTCCTCCACCTCTTGCATAACCAGGTTGAAATTCTGCTCGTTAAAGTTGCTCTTCTCATCGACGATAAGTCTAGCACCACTGCCACCAGCGGGGAAGAAGTAGTTCTGAAGAGGAGTCGGTCGGAAATCAGTGTAAACAACGTGACAGGCTTGGTGATGGATTTTGGCAATCCACTCGGCGAACTGGAAAGCGTTGGGGATTGTGGCCGAGAGGAACACGTATCGGACCTTGTCGGGAAGCATGATGATGGTCTCCTCCCAAACGACACCTCTCGTCTTGTCGCGCATGTAGTGAATCTCGTCAAAGACAACCCACGCAACTTCTCGCATAATCTCAGAACCTCGATACAACATGGATCGCAAAATCTCTGTCGTCATGACCAGACAACTGGCCGTGGGGTTAATGGTCACGTCACCAGTCATCAAGCCCACATCTCCAAAGATGGCCTCGAAATCTCGGTACTTTTGGTTGCTCAGGGCCTTGATGGGACTCGTGTAGATGACTCTCTGGTTGCGCTTCAGACACTGCGCGACGGCGTATTCTGCAACGACTGTCTTTCCGGCGGAGGTGTGCGCAGACACGAGAACACTCTCCTCCCGCTCAATGGAAGCCACGGAAAGACTCTGGAAGGGATCGAGCTTAAAGTTCCACGTTCGCGCCGGTTCGTCGGGCGCCTTGTGCTCGGACAGCGGAACGTACTCGTAATCCAGGTCCGGGGGCAGCGCAACCTGATGCTGAATGTTATGCGACAGGACCAGCGATGAATCCTGAGGCACAAAGGTCGATGCGCCTGCAACCTCTCTCGACTCTGCAGTCTGGAAAGTATCCGTCATGACAGGACCCGCGCCATCCTCCTTCTTCCTCCTCTTCTTGTCCTGCTGGCTGGGAGTATCCGAGGTGTCGTCGTCGTCGAAATCCTCATCCTTGGAGGTCTCGGTCTTGTCGTCCATGTCAACGTCCTCTACCGCCTTGGCCGCGTTGCCGTTCATGGCCTCATCGGCTTTTCTCTTCTTGGTCTTGTCGCGCTTGCGGGGGACGCTCTCGTCTTCGCTCGCACTCGGGGCCTCCACCTTGCCCTCGAAAACATCAAACATGTCATCCATGTTTGGCGATGGTGTTTACCCGCGATCGGGGTGATCGCTAGCTTTTTTGGAGAAAGGGATCGAGATCGGAGTAGGTAGGTAGGTAGCTTAAGGTTGCAATTCCCAGCGCGTTGAAGAAGGGGCGATATTCGAGAACAAAGGAACTAAGGTCTCAAACAAGACCAAAATTAAGTCACCTCAACAGAGAGAAAAAAAAAAGAGTGTGACCTTGTCGTCCCGTACAACAAACACAAAGGAATCGATTCCCAATTCGTGGGACCTGGGCCATGCGATTAAAAAAAGTTGGTTGACCAGGAAGTGGGCTTGGCGGCAGAAAAAAGGCTCCCCTGGCGAAACAAGCTGCGGGCGGTGAGGGATCGAGATCCACCGGTTGCTG
Organism: Fusarium sp. NRRL 62610; assembly: GCA_013186425.2. Classification (NCBI taxonomy): domain Eukaryota; kingdom Fungi; phylum Ascomycota; class Sordariomycetes; order Hypocreales; family Nectriaceae; genus Fusarium; species Fusarium sp. NRRL 62610. Next base: position 14,420 of record JABCKE020002400.1, on the reverse strand, counting down.
CCGACGTCACGTACGACTCGGGATGTCAGCATTTACAATTTGTATGTGTCATGTGACTCTTCTCGTGACCGTGCTAAGCGTTTTCCCTTCAACCTCAGACCACCCAATCTTGACCTCGGCGCTATCCATCACGACGTTTGACACATACCCAAGCTCCCTCTCAATCGCCACTCCATAACGTCAAGGTGCGTTCCCGTCTACGATTCCGAAGCCATTGAGCCGCTCGACTTTATCCTCCCGCCGCGAACGAACCGAATTGACCTCGCTCAGATGCTCTCCCGCGCCGCCGTCCGTACCACGACCTCTCTGGTCACCAAGCGAGGCTTCCAGACCACCCGCGCCCGCCTCTCCTCTCCTTACCACTACCCCGAGGGCGCCTACAGCAACATCCCCTTCAACCCCCGCAGCAAGTGGTTCGGCGTTGGCTTCTGGGGCTTCATGGCCACCGGCTTCTTCGCTCCCTTCGGTATTTCCGGTGCGTGGTTTCTCTCCCGTGCTCTCCCGGCCGGAGGCATCGATGCTAACTCGCCGTGCAGTCTGGCAGACCTACAAGCCTACCTAAGTCCGTGGTTAGCGGATTGGGTATGCTGCTCGTCCATTGACAGATCAGGGAGCCTGTGGATGGATCGTTGTGTACATAACCGAAATAGACAACAGTCACTCTCGATCCTTGTACTCGAATATTTTATTTGTCTGAATAACATGATTGTCTCTGTGTGATTTGAAATTGTGATTTATACTCATGATCAGCTCAATTCGTGCTCATGTCTCATATGAGAATCATCTAAGTACACAGAGCTATCTAGCTCTGGGGTATGCTCTAATTTTGGCGTAATATACAAGTTGGTACAGAATATACTGTTACATCATAACCGCGTTCCATCTTTTTTATATCTTCGGTACGACGGGCCATCCCATCGACCCATCGGCGACTTCATATCGCTGCCGTTGAGAACGTTGTCGAACAGGGATTGGATGAACGGGATCCGATCCTCAGCAATGTCCCAGCGCTTGGCCAGTTCATCGTAGACTCGTACGACGGCCTCGTTGGAGGAGCACTTCTTGACTGCTCGCAGAGCCCAGATGACCAGCCACCGGTCAATACGGAAACCTCGTACTCCTTCGTCTTTGGCCTGGTACATGGCCTTCAAGACTCCCTCGAGACGCTGCTCGCTCCACTCTGAGCTCGAATACCCTCCATGAGAGTAGAAGCCCTTGAATAGGGCCAGGAAGATGGTCGGGTGGATCGTGATCCGAAGAAACTTCATCTCATCCAGGTACCGAGCGACCTTTGCCAGGTCCCCAATACGAGTGCAGTAATGTTCCACAAAGAGCTTGTAGGTGTGAAGGTTCGGACTAAGCTCAATCTGCTTCTGCAACGATTTCCCAAGCTCGGGGTGCTTCCGTCCAACTCTGCTGAACATCATCAACACCTTGGTCACGACCCGAGGCATCCCGTAGTTCCTATCAGGGAGATCCGGGGCCATTGAGTGGACATCCCTCATCTTCCGATACGTCTCTTCAGCCGCCACCTCCTCGCCACACCTGAGAAGTCCCGATATGACACAGTTGAGCACAACAGTGTCAATCATCTCACCCGCCTCGACCATGTCCCTATAGGCGGCCCGGATCCCTGCCGAGTCCATCTGCAGGCCAAAGTAGTGTATCACACTGACATGGTGGTACCGGTTGTACGGAATACCCCGGTTTTCCATCTGCCTGTAAATCATCTCGGCGAGGGTATAATTGCCAACCTTGGAAGCGACGTCAAACAGAATGTTGAATGTCACTTCGTTCCCCTTGATGCCGGCACCGCGCTCCATTTCCCTCCATATCCGCAATGCAGTCTCCATCTCAGTGGACGTCGCCCGGCCCGCATACTTGGTAGCAAACGCCATGGCGAGGTTCCAATGGGTCCGGCGCAGCGTCAAGCCAACGTTTCTCACGTCACCGAGCAGTTTAAAGTATCGCAGCATCGACTCGGAATCGCGCTTCGGCGGCAATCCCATGACCCTGAGAAACTTGTCTCGCCATTGCCATGTGAGGTGAAGCATTCGGGGTTCGGGGAGTTGGAGATAGATGTCGTATATCGGCCCAAGCGAGGAGTAGTAGGGGCGACGGAGTTTTTGCGAAACGGCAGAACAGAGCTTGGCAACTATTCTTCTCGTTTCATCATTTCCCTTGCAAGTCTCTTCCTTGGTCGGATGCTCAAAGTCCCGTCGCTTGTCCGACACCTCCAGCTTTTGCCCGTCGGGTTGGGCATACCCTCGACGATATGGGTCTTGGTAGTATTGCAGGTGCTCCTCCAGTGTACTCGAGTCTTCCTGTCGAACAAAGGACATGAGATGATCTGGGTCTTGTCTCTGCGTCGGATTGGCGCTGTGGCCCGAATGTCGCGCAGCATCGGCGGCGGTCCCGTAGCTCTTTGCCGCATGTCGGGGTCGGTGGATTGGGAGGGTCCGTCGAAGTTCGGTCGCCGGTGTAAAAGTCTTGAGCAGCCATAACGAGCTCCTCGCGCAAAAGAAATCGGCAGCAAGCCTCTTCCTGTGCGTTCCCCCGCCACCATCTCTCACGGCGCAAAAGCTCCTCCTCACGGTCGTGGCGGCAAGCCTGGCCGAAGGTCGGTTCGAGAGCACCGCACAGACGGAGCCGTCTACTCGACTGGAGATTTTCATGAGCTCCTCCTCATGATGCTGCGACCTCGGTGTGTAGCCGCGGCACTCGAGGCAGAGGAAGCCAAGGAGAGAGAATTGGGATTAAAGAAGGGGTGAGAGAAGGGATGTCGGCAAAATCCAATCTCTCTCGTTTCTCGTGGTGGGATGAGAGGCTTGTTTCGTAGCGGGACCTTTTTCCGGGATGATTTTTTGCTAACAGATCGGGGGCGGATTCGCGCCAAGCATGCCGGCATCCCGCATTATCGGCGTTAAGATTGGCCGATCTCCAAAATTTCCACCACCACACCACCACGCTGAGCAATAGAGCCGCGACATCGCAACCCACTCCCGTTGTAGAGCGCCAATTGACCCTGTAAGTTAGATATGATGCATTTAATGACCCTGTATCTCACCTACTAACCCGCATCTTAGAAATTGGCCATGGGAGGCAGACAGATCCGACCCGCGAGGGTCTTTCAGACCGTCACTGAGGAGCTCAACCACAGCCTCCTCGGCCAAAAGTCCAACGCTAGACCACCATGGTATACCATCATGCAGACGGTTCCTCCCTCAGAGACCCTCGTCCGAACCATCCCTCCCCGACACCGAACACCCAACCCCAGAGCCACCAAGCCCAAGAACATATTCCGCCCGCAGAGGATAAGGTACCTTGAGGATTCGCTACGAACCACCTTCTACAAAGACCACCCCTGGGAGCTCGCAAGGCCTCGTATCATCCTGGAGTTGGATGGAAAGGACTATCAGCACTGCGATTGGAGCAAGGGCTTGAGGCAACTCCACATCCCCTTGAGCGGAGAATGGCAAGTCGACCTGACTGTATAAAACTCATGTACATCAGCTAACCCCGCCATAGTGTCGTTCAACGCCAGATGTGGCTCATGCAGAACGAAAACGTCAGCGAGCGCAAGGCCTACGACATCACCCGCCGCGAATTCTACCGTCTCCGCCAGGAGGAGGAGATCGAGAAGCGCGTGGCCGTCGAGGAGGCCCGACACGTGGGCGCCTACTTTGGCAAGACTCGCATCGACATCTCGCACAGTCTCGAGGACCGCGAGTTTGAGAACTGGAAGCTCTGGGCCGGCAAGGAGACGGAGCGCTCCGAGGCCCAGCGCAATGCGGAGATTGAGAGCTTCGGCCTTGAGGAGGATGGTGCTGACGGGGATGACATTGCTCTTGAGGTGGATGCCGCTGAGGCGGATAACAAGGTGGGGATTTGAGGTTGATGATGCAGAGAGGGCGGATGATACCCGTCATGTACACAAACCATGTAAAAATTACCGTCTATGTACGAGAATCAAGATTCACGCATGTTCCATGAACCCCTAGGTGCGAACCCTTTCCATTTTATACCTCTCCATATCAGACCTTCCCATCTCGGAATCTCCCGAGTACGCCCTTTCCATCTCAGATATCAGGGCGCCGGGCGTTGAATACCATCTCCCCAGCATTCTCAATCCCATACTTGGCAGCAACCTCGGCGTGCTGCACAACCAGGACATCAGCGATGCCAGTGTAGTAGAAGAGCTTCCCGGTGAGGCTCAGAGTCGAGATTCGGGCCCACGACTCGATGTATACAAACTTCATCGAGTCCATGGGCACGACGTAGAACATCTTCAGCAGATAAACAGCCAGTCCGACAAAGAAGCCGGTAGCAGGACCGTTGGAGAAGATGCAGGTCGGGTATCGCAGCTTGGCGCCAACGTCGTTCTTGGGAGGTGTGAGAAGAGCGGGGATAATGTCCAGCATGCTGCGCAGGGCGGAGAAGGGAGTAGACCACAGAGACTGGTGAACGCGACGAGCGCGTGCGACGAACCGGGTGTCGTAGGTTCCAGCGTCCTTGCCCTCGTGAGCACACAAGACGTCGAGATCAGTCTCGTACTCGGCAACTTGGTAGCTGGTGTTGAGATCTCCGGCGGTAATCAGGTAGCGACGGTGAAAGTTGGCAAAGTTGCAAAACCCATCATCCATCATCATGAGCATCTCCTTGGTATGTCCACCAGAGCCGAGAACAAAGAGGTGATAGTCAACATCCCGACGACGAAGTCGAACACGTCCAACCTGCTTACCAGCAGCAGCGGCACGGCGATGGGCGGTGAGCTGAATGATGCGAACCTTGATTTTCACTTGGAGTCAGGGAAAAACGCTTCCGTGGGTTCAGAAAAAGGTCAAGGAGAGGCTCACCGTGAGGAAGACGATGAGCCCGACGAAAAAGAGCAGATGGAGGAGGAACAGGACATTTTCCGCTGGGAAGCAGATCAAGAGGCCGATGCTGACGCCGAGGAGGGCTGCGACGATGGAGGCCAGGAGCTTGAGTGACTCGGTTGACATCATCTTGGCAAGATGCTGCTGTCGTGGTTGATGAGTGGTGAGGTTTGACTTATATGCGACTATTGTTTGGAGGACAAGTGGTCAGTACAAGGATCAAGGAAGAAAGAAAAAGGACAAAGTCAACAAAGTCCATGAGTAGGAAATTTATACCTCATCGAATTTCTCCGCATGAATATCCTCAAAAAAAGAAGGAGAATCAAGAATAAGTTTCCATTGTTCCAAGAATGACACGATCTCTTCCGACTTGAGTAAAAAGCATGTGCTACGAGAGGGAACAAAGTGAGGTTGAAAGTGGATTCATGTGGCTCAAGCACGGGCCAAAATGGGAAATGTAAGCCAAGTTCAGGGTTATTTGACTGGCTGAATAAACCTACCCTGAATTATTCGATTAAAGAGACCATTAACAGGAAGAATTGATTCTCAATCAGGTATTCAGACTATTTACTGTACATGGAAAACTCCCAAAAAGTAAATGCTAGTGCATGAATCACTAAGCATTCTTCCATGGTGATGTGATACTCCAACAATGCCAAGCTCTAAGCAATCATTGATGAGTGGGCATTGTGAAAGCCAACTCACTCATGATCATGCACACTTGACCAACATCTGCCTTAAAAGAATCGTCTTCTCTTCTTGGGCACAACAGTCTCTTCTTCCTGACACTCCTCTCCAAGAGCTCGTCTCGCCGCCTCTCTGGTCGAATCTTCAAACACCTCCCTCATACCTTGACCAGTAGCAGCCGAGCACTCAATGTATCGATGCGCACCAATGCGCTTCGCTTGCCAGTTTGCCTATTTCAAGTTATTCATTTGGACCTTACATGCAAGTCAAGAATGAAAGACCAACCTCAGAGGAACAGACACAGCATGTCGGATACGCCATCAACCCCGAAGGCGAGAGTGCAGAACCAGTTCGATGATCCTCAAGAAAGCACTGATCACGGAGATCCTTCTTCAGTCCAACAAGGTACAGCAACGGCTGAAAAGTCTCGGTCTTTGCAAATGCATCGTGGGATGCATGGTGCCACTACATCTGTCAGCCTCATGCAAACCTATAGCTGGTGTGAACTGACCCATTGCATAATGGTGTACATGGACACCTTGTCCGAAATGTTGAAACAGAGAAACACAGCATCCCAAGAAATGTACGTCAATCTCTCGACTGTGTTGAGATCTGGTACGCCCGAGGTATCCTACAGCTCAATGCGTACAGGGTGGTCATTGTAGGTGCGCTCATTGACATAGGTTTCATACAAGGGGTTCGAAAAAGCGTCAGACTGTGACATGTTAGCTCACGAGCCACGTCGAATTCCTCATAACTTGCATCAGGAAAATAGCCATATCGAGCACGGCTACAAAAGGTCAGCAAAGCAACACGCAAGTGACGAAGCTCTCACAATAGCAAAGACGTCTGTCCAGCAGACTTGCTGCCAACAAACAGAAAGTTCAGGTGGATAGGTTCCCGAGGGATACTCTCCTCCTCATCACGCTTGCGCTTGCCGTTGAAGATTCCAAAAATCCCCTTGCGCTTTTTCTCGACGGGTCGCTTGATAAGACCTGAAGATGGCCGGCTCGATGAGGTAGAAGGTCGTCCAAAGAGAGGTGTGGCGGCACGAAGGAAGCTGAGCCGGGTCGATGGACGACGAGCGGGAGGGGACGCCTCACGGAAGGTCTAACACATATTCGTGAGCGAAAAAGAAGACAAAAGTCGCCGGGGAAAGACTCACGAGACGGGTCGAAGGACGCTCCTCAAAGCCATCGCCCTCAAAAGGATCTCGTCGCTCCAGACGACTGGGCACACGCTCCCGCCACGCGTCGATGCGCTCACTAGGCTTTATCGGGGTCAAAGGCATTTTGTGGTAAGAGACAAAGATGCTGACATGAGACGATACAAGTCCGAAGTGAGATGATGAAGGTGAATGAGGATGTGGTGAAGCGAGAAGATGAAATGTTGTTGTGAAGAAGAAAGCAGGCCCTAGTGGTGATGCATGCCAGGTATTTATGGGTTGGGGGTTGACGGCTGTCAACAGCTGGCAACCTGTGCCCACCACATTTCACGACAACCAATACAAATAAACACTAGCATCTACCATAGGTCTATAAATAAAATTCAGTTTTCTTTAAATACCCAATAACTTCAACTGACAAAGTCAGCTAGGTTTGCGACATCAGCCCTCCTCAACCTCCCCCTATCAACACCCAGAATCTCCCTCGGAAACCACTCATCCAACTTGCCCCCAGGCCTTCCAATACCCTCCTCCAAATTCTCCTCCTCCATACCAAGAACCATAACTGCCAGGGCTGTTCCACAGAGCCAAGCCCAAACCATGCCCTCGCCATTGAACCCAGCTGCAACCCATTCTCCCGAGTTCTTATCCTTTGAGGGATGAACTCGACCGACAAAGGGCATCAAGTCTCCCGTAAAGCCCAAGATACCTGTCCAAGCCTTGACAAGTTTGCTTCCTTCACCCCATTGGGGTTCAAATATGGCTGGCATAATACCCCGGATGTGCGTCAAAGGGAGGGCGTGCACTTGACTATCATCCCAAACTCCAACTTGATCCAATCCCTTCTGACGACTCCTAAAGAACCCCCCTCCAATCATTAAATCCCCAGGTGTACCATCTTCCTTATCCGGTCTCTGCGTCACATAGTCAAAACCCGGATTATAAACAATAGACCATGATCGTCCTCCGTGTGACGAAGGGAATGACGCTCCTGGGCGTTGAGCAGACATATGTGCCAAGGCACCCGTGAGACATCCGCGAATCGATTGAACGAGATGAGGAGCGTATGCGTTGGTTGCATGTATCACATGTCGAGTTTTGATTATTCCGCGAGGTGTCTTGACCGTGTAAGCGTACGGCGACGATCCTAATTCTTGCGAGACACTCTCGACGGGTGTGTTGGTATGGATGCCCAGAGTGGAAAATCGATCGAGCAGATCGTTCCACACACCCGTAACGAGACGATAAGGCCAGAGAGCCCCAGCTGAGTAGGATATTCCCCCTACGATGAGATCGTTGACACCAAACTGTACTGATCAGCAAACTCGTCTCACAGGAATGAATCAGTCCAGCTCACCTCTTTTCTGGCTTCATCCGCCTCCCAGACAAGGGCTTTCTCCTCTGGCATCCAAATCCTCATCTCCTCAACCTCTTGTTGAGCCTTTTCAAAATCCTCCTTCTCAGTAAACAGATCCACCGTCTCTACCTCTCTAACCTCACCCTGCGGCACCTTCTCACCAACCTGTTTCAATATCTCAAGATGACTCCTCTGAAACCTCGCTAGCTTGGCCGCCTTCTCTGGTCCCATCTTGGCGCGAAACATTGCAAGAACTTCATACGGCGTGGCCTTGATGTGTCCGCCATTCCTACCTGTAGCACCACTACACAGCTCTCTAGCCTCGCATACAACAACCCTCAACTCTCCTGACAGCTCCAGCAGTGACTTGGCCACCGCTGCACCCGTGATGCCACTTCCAATAATTACGACATCTGCTTCTGGAGGCAACTCAATTTGAATGTCGCATAGCTTAGGAAACGGCGGGTCGTCAAGCCAGTATGAGCGGGTTGGTGCGGGGACAGGCAGACTAGGCGGGGATGAGGCCCGAACGAGAAGAGAGGAGAATTGAGTATGCAGAGATGAGAGAGTTTTCAGGACCGATGATACGGTTGAGACAGTTGACTGGATCGTGGAGATGATGGCGCCCATGGCTAAAGAGAGTGCGGTTAAAGTTAAGATGTGGTTAAACAAAATCGGATGAGAGATGTTGAGAGTGAGACACTGAGACACTATCTCGATCGGCAAGCATGGGTTCAGTAACCGAGTGGTTTACATTCCTCTTATCAAGATAATGCATGTCTCGAGCACATTTATGAGACAAAGACACATTCGGAGAATCACTTCAAAACACCACAAGTCAACTGCAAAATCATCTTGGCAATTCAATGATAAAAGACATGAATGCTGGATCAGCGATCCTTCTAGTTGGCATTTTCTCTAACGCTCTAAGAATCCCTTCCCCAATTTCCCCAGTCCTTCCTGTCCATTATCTGCCGTTAAAGATGAAGAATAGCACAAACCGCAGTGAAACAAACAAGACCGTCATCATTCTGGTTTCCCAATGCCCGCCCCCCGATAAACACCGCCAATTTCAAAGGAATAAAAAAAGAAACACACCTTCCTCATCATAGACTATTGCCTATACCCATCCGTTGCTCGTTGTCCTCCAGCCCAGGTGAAGAAAAAACAGTCAAAAGAATAAAAGTTGGGCTTTTGAAACTCCAGCTCCCTCCCCCCCTCCTTGTCGCATTACGCCAGAACCGATGCAGGGTATGTTTTTCAGAAAAAAAGTGAACCTGTCATGAGACGCACATCCTGTTCCTTTTGCCCTTTTTGGCATCCTCTCTGTCCCATGATTCCAGGGGCAGGCCCATGTGAACGCCGAATCGACAGTCCATAACAGACGAATGAAAAAGAAACAAGAAAGGTTCGTAGAAGAAAAGAAAAGGCTACAATAAAACAATCCTTGCTGCAAAGCTGCCCAAGGACAAAGGTGTGGGTATCAGACTCCCCATGTCAACTTACACCGCCGCTGCCAGCTAATGAACAACCATTGAGTCCATCAGATGCTGACCATTCCGTCGTCGTCATAATCGCACTCCCTCGGATAGTCCACGGAACCCGAGAATCGACCATTGGGGTCCAGACCCAATTCTTGCCTTACATCCCTCTGGATCTGGAGGAAATACCTCCTCAGGCTCCGCAGACCCTTGAGGAATCCACCATCAGGTTCGTCGGGATGTTGTGGTGGGCAGGGCTTGTCTGTAATATCGTCGAACGGCGTGAGACTGTTGGCAAAGTCGGCAATCTTGAAATCAATCTCCCTCTTGTTCTTCTTCTTCCTCCGTGTCGTCTCTTCCGTGTCTGTCGCAAAGTCGGTAGTGGATTCGTACATCGTTTCGTAGTCGGGATCCTCCGACGTATCACCATCATAAAACATGAGCAGACTTGCTGCATAGAATCGGTAGCCATGCAACTTGCTGACAATCTGTTCCAGCTGCCCAAGCTTCTTCAGGACCACCGGGATGTGCCGAAGGATACTGTGCAGGTCGAGGCCATTGTAGAGGAACTTCTGCAGAGCACCTTGGAACTCCTCACCGACTTTTAGCTTGCGCCCGTAGTATTTGTCCTGAAAGTCGTACGTCTGCGATCTGGCATTCCACACTTGCAGACCGCAAATACGCACCCCCAGTTCCGCAGACGTCGTGGTCCGGCACTTTTCCGTCTGGGACTTTTGCTTCTTTGGTGTAGCCTCCACGCCGTATTGGCGGGTACCCATCTTGAGATCCATCATGCAGGGTCTCTTCATGCCTGAAGTCAAGTCTTCGAGGAGCAAAAAGTATTCGACTCGATCCTTTTGCGTCTTGGCTTCCTTGGGGTTGACAGGCCGGGGAATCTTTTTGTATTCGGCTGCAGGCTCAGGCGCAAGATCGAGCATGTTCTCGGGAGCTGGTGTGGCAAGAGTCGAACTGACGGCAGAGTCATCTTCGGATTGTTGATGAACCATGTTTGACGCATGCTCCTTGTTCCCATTGGTTGTCGGAGTGCTGTGTCCATTAACCGTGGAGCAGTTCTTCGAATGTCGCTTTGTCTTTTCCTCGTTGTCTCCCTTGTATCCAGCATCGTCGGCCTCCTCAAAGTACTTCAAGTCTCCTCTAGATTCTCTCACGTCTTCGGGTTTTCGACGGAGTCCACCAGCAGAATATCTGCGCTTCTTCTTGGCGGCAAGTGGGTTGTCCTTGAGGGTTTCGGGCTCTGGTGCACTTGTTCCCGTCACATCCTTCATCTCCCCTGGTGCTTGCTCAGGCTCAGACTGCACATACTCGTCCATATCAGGTACAGCCCGCTCAGGGCCGAGATCACTATGCGAGTAGTGGTGGTGCGCAAGCTTTCTCTGAGACTGACCATGATTGGTCGGGTTGTCGTCTACATTGACAAAAGGCGAGTCGGGCTTGATCAAGGAAGGGTCCGAGTTTGTAGATCGAAGCAGGCGCTGAAGAGTCGGACGCGGGATCGATCGTTGATGGGGTCGACGGTGACGATGAACCTTGACAGGCTCCTTCAGGAACGCATCGTTGAATACCTCGTTCCGCAGCCGTTTGTTGATCATGGTAGCGCCCCAACTGTTAGGCCGCTCATCGAGTGGTGGACGGGTCGCGGTTTTTGATGTTGGCACCGCGGGATCTGATACCGTCGATGTTGAGATGCTCTGCCGTCGGAACTCCTTTGGCAAGGGCATCGGTTGAAGCAGATTTCGGGGTAGGATGTGCTTGTTGTCGTCAAATGTCACCGTGGGAATAGGGACGTTGGAGTTGGCCAGAGATTGGCTAATAACACGACCCATTGGTGGTTCAGCCTTGATGTGGTCCTTGTGTCCATTCTGCCCATTCTCCTGGCGGTTTGCCTCAAGCTGCTCCTGGGCCTTCTTACGCTCAGCCGCTGCAGCCTCATCCTTCTTAGAGGTGCTCTTCCGGCGAGCTTGCTTGCGGAAAGTCACATTCAAGACGCCAATGTAGCTGCACAATTGTTAGCCTCCAGTTTCAAAGCAATTCGCGTCAACGGGACAATCCGCCATTCAATCAGGAAATGACAAATGCGGTGGAACATACCGAGGAAGGAAAGGTAACAGATCACGGTGGTATCTCTCAATAGTCTCGTAAAACTCATTTTCCCTATTGTTGAGTTGCTTACAGACGGCTCTTCGAGAGAACCGCCAGAGAGTGGTATGACCACCGACTTGATGTTTATATGGAATGAGCTCAATGGCTTCAAGGGGCTCTTGAGGATCGTGCTGGTGGTCATGGATATGGTCCTCATACTGGCTCACGGCTTGGGGTGGTTTAAGAGGAGCGTCGGCCGTCACTGTAGTGTCTTCTTCAACGACAGCACCGTCCTCGAACTTGTCAGGCACGAGCTCAGTGCGCTTCACAGCAAGGCGCTCGCGGGAAGGGAGGCGAGCGAGGCCGTAGGGAGGCTCATCCTTCTCCTGAATGCATTCAGGCTCAGGCTCATCCGCTTTGACGAGCCACGGATGTTGTTTACTCTGGGAGAGAGACCGCACCCGGATACTACGGGCCGCGGTGCGGTCCTGGGGCTCACCTATGCAAGGTTCTTGCAGCTCCTGGTGGGGCAAGAAGACGGCAGATGAGATCTTCTCTTCCCCGGATTCATCGGCATCTCCATCATCGTGAGATCCGACCTCGGTATTGACGCTGTCTCCTGATTTCCGTCTCGCCTCCACTCTTTCGGCTTCGCCGTCGGCATCAGCGGCCGGGGTCGGCCCCACAAGCTCAGCTGTCTCCACCGACTTGCCCTCTTCATGCCCGTTCACGGGTCGAGATGCGGACTGTTGCACTCGCAACGGAGTCTTGCCTTCCGAGGTGAGCGAGCCATTGACGGGCAGCGAAAAATAATCCCCATCGGGCGACGTGCTGAGAATTGGTTGCTCGTCGAGGACATATTCGGAGTAGGGTGCCTTTGGTATATGTAGCGGGACCCCTCCATCATCGTGTCGCAAGCGAATGGCGGTTGATTCCTTAGAGGGAGTGGCGTGCGACTTTGCATTCGAGCTCAGTTCGTGATCTTCTTCCAGGGTTGGAGCCAATTTTTCTTTTGGGGTGTGCCTCGGTTCTCTGCGACGAGACTTGTCCTCTGGTGGGAGGCCTTCCTTGAAGAACCGCAAACTGTAGCTCGACTTGCGACTTCGTGCATTGGGCTCCACGCCAGCCATCGCTTCAGTGATGGACTTTTCGACCAGGCCATCCTCCTCCTGGCCTTCAACTGAGCCAATGGACCAAATCTTTTCTGTCTTCTCGGGCCCCATTGCCACCCAATGTGGGGGGACCTTAACCCATGGCGCAGGTCTCTGATCGGTGTTCCTAGCATCCTCCCGTCGCGAGGTCGCAGGTGGTGTTTTGGTCCCCGGGCTATCATCTTCGAATGGCGAAGGCGAATCATTGAAAGATGTCGTGTAGGTAGTCGTTCGGGGTTGGTAGTAATCAATGGTGCTTCTGTCTAGATCCAGCGAGGTCGAGGCCCTGCCTCGGGGGACATCCCTCGCCTCACGGGGATCAGCAATGACATCGCGAAGGGTGGCGAGGGCCGAATGGCTGAAAGACGAGGGAACGCTCGCGGCCTCTCGGGCAGCGAGTGAGGTCATGGTTGTGACGGTGGAGGCTGCCATGTTGGAAGACTCGGATGTGGCTCTCGTTAATGGCCTAGGAGCGGCGCATTTCGTGGAGACATTTTGGTGAAAGGGATCGATAAAGATGGCAGCGCTGTCTCGGTCGGGTCGCGACGTCGAGTTCGCAGGTTCTGTAAGAGGGCCGTCGAGTGTAGGAGAAGGAGTCGAGTGCGGTGTGGGAGTAGTAGGAGTCGAGGTGTTCGCGGGAGAGGTTGCAGCGTTGTGGTCCGACTTAGACGATCGGATGGTTGTCGGCAGGGTTGTAATAGGCGAGTAGCTGGGGGAGGTGACAGTCGTGGGAGAGATGGTGGCTGTAGTTGTAGTAGAAGTAGACTGGGGTGAGAGCCTAGAGCTCTTGGGGTTTGTGATTCCACGGGCAGAAGCCAAGGCCTGGGTCAACAAGGAAGGACCAGACTGCCTCGGCAGGGGCCCGGGGCCACGGGCCTTCTTATTACTGGAAGCACCGGGGGCATGGCCGTTGACGGGGGAGACGGGGCCTTGGGCGGCGTCCCTGGCATTGGCATCACCACGGGGCACGTAATCAGGAACAGAATCAGGCACGTTGTCGGGCACCTTGTCTGCGGAGGAGGGTGGCGGCATGAAGGGAGAGATGGCAGCAGAGGGAGTGGGAGTAGTGTTAGAGGATGTGGGAGCAGCATTAGCAGCAGCGATCAGCCCGGGGGGTTGAGCACGGCGGCCGAGACGGACAGCATCATCATCATGGTCATGATCAAGGCCAGGACTGCCAGAAGCGACATGAGCATCAGGCGCAGCGCCCGCGGCAGCACCTGGAGCAGCATCTAGCAGGGCCTTGGGCGAACGACAGGGCTCAGGCTCGCTCACCGGTACGGCGCGTGCGGCATTTTCGGACGTGGGATGCGGACTGGACATGAGGAGGACATCTGGCGCAACACGCTCGTATGGTTGGCGAAGGGGGAAAAAGAGGGAAGAGTTGTGAGTTTGAAGATGGGAGAGCGAGGGAGAGGGACGAGGATGTGGGCGTGGAGGAATGATTCGTAGATACGGAGCCCGGGGGGCGGTAAGTGGTATCTGAGACCCGGTAGAAATAGCGAGGGGATGGCCCGGGCGTCAGTCGTCAGGCCCTTGTAATGGATGCCCGTGGATGGGAAGCAGAAGCACTGAACTGAATGGAAGGCCCCGCGCCTGCCC
>JABCKE020002399.1:0-10108 GCA_013186425.2 Fusarium sp. NRRL 62610 | reverse complement strand
TCCCAAACCAGCTAAATCATGGTCAAAACCCTACGATGCTTCAAAGCACAAGCCCGGTTGCATACCCAAGTTCAACTACCCTGAAGATAAGAGGAATGAGAGTATCAAGATCTGGTACACTCCTCCTCCGCCTGCGGGGGAGAGTGAAGACTGCTTGAACATTAATGTTTTTGCCCCGGCTGGGTCTAAGCCTGGTTCTAAGGCTGTTGCGTTCTGGATCTATGGAGGAAGCTTTCACCATGGATCAGGATCCCTGCCGTTGTATGATGGGTCGAAAATGGCTGGTTATGAGGATATCGTTGTGGTTACTTTCAACTATCGGACTAACATTTTTGGATTTCCGGAGACATCTGACCTGCCAAAGGGTGAATTTAACCCTGGGTGAGTACTCCTCTGACTTTAGTTTGGAATAGACACTAATTTGAATTAGCTTGCTCGATCAACGCCTCGCCCTAGATTGGGTACGACGAAACATCAAGGCTTTCGGGGGCGATCCTGAAAAAGTCACAATCTTTGGAGAGAGTGCTGGTGCAGCCAGTGTCGATGCTCTTCTTACTGCTCCTCCAGATCCCCTCCCCTTCCGCGGCGCTATCTTGCAGTCAGGAACGGCAAAGACTGCTGTGAAACCTAGTGGATCCTGGGTGAATGCCACTGAGAAAGCCGGCTGCAAGAAGGACAACTTTGATGAGACCCTCAAGTGCATGCGCGAGCTACCTGCTGAAAAGCTCCGGGATGCTGTCGAGAGAGCAGCACTCACCTTTATGCCACTTGCTGACGACGGCGTCACCCAAGCAAACTATCCTCGTGGACAACGTCTCAGATCCGAGGAAGATCCAGAGTCCATGGCCCGTGTTCCAATCTTGATTGGAACCACTGCCGAGGAAGGTCGACTTCCAGACCTCAAGGGAGTAACCTTGGAGGAGGCCTTGGCCTTTTTTGCCCCTGGCATCACACCCGTCCAGATCCGGCTCCTCCGAAGTCTTTATCCTATCGGGTCTCCAGGTATCAACAACGAGTTTGACCAAATAACCACCATAGTCACCGAGGTTGGTGCTCAGTGTCCCACAAAGTTTATGGCAGATGAGTTCTCTTCGGTTGGCATCAAGACCTGGCGATTCATCTACAACGCGAGCTTTGAGAACACGGAGATTTTCAAAGGTAGCGGAGCATACCATGCTGCTGAGCTTAGCACCCTCTTTGGTAGCTTTCCAGAGAAGGGAGCTACCGAGTATCAAGACAAGCTTAGTAGAGTGATGCAAAAGGCGTGGGCCGATTTTGTCAAGGACCCAGAGAGAGGACCCGGATGGGATGAAGTGCCCAAGATTGGAGTGTTTGGTGATGGAGTGAGACCTGATGGCGACACGAAGGGAGGCGATGGGTTGGAGGTTATCAAGCCTACGCTTCTTGACCTGCGATGTCATTTGTATAAGAATATGTGGGAGGAGTCGAATCCTGAGGAGTGAAGTTTTAGGGGTTGAATTTATGATAGACTGGGATGTGAATTATGCTTGACTTTGAGCTGCAATAGATAGACTGTAAACAACGTATATGAAATTCATCTTATCTTTGAATGGAAGCAGCCCCCTTTGAATATAGTTAGCTTGCGTGTTACGGGTAACCAACCGCAGGTATCCCCGTTCCGTTGCCACTGTGCTGGAGAGCATATTACCTCTCTAAGCGACCGACAATCCAGTTATGACTCTACTAAAACTATCGTAATCTCAACATTGTTTTCTAGGAATTATTTGACGTATTATTACCTGCTTTAGAACGCCGATCCGATATCATGGTGTCATGCACGTTCTCGCTGGAATCGATGACGCTAATCCACAACCGATGGATCTTGCATTCCGCTGACCCCTGAACCAGATCAAGCCAAGTCGTATATGTCATCGATTTGCGACTAGCTTAGAAGAATACACTCGCGGGTCTGAAATAAAGGTTTGCAGCTGGCAAGTAGAAATTATTCTTCTTCTCTCTGCTTGTCTATGCACGATAAACGCTGCGCAACAAAGAATAACAACGCCTACAAACGTTCTCAAAGCTTATATTGCATACAATATTATTCAATCTACAATCATGGGCGCTGAACTCTCAACGGCGAGGTGGATCGCTCCAACGTCCTTCGCCATCGACTTTGCCGCGCAGACGTACGGCATGCTCAGCTCTCCCAACATGAAGGACATCCACGACGCCAACATATCCTTCTTTTCTCCCCAGCCATACTTTATCGCGGGATTCTTCTTTCCGCAGCAGCTATTCCAGCTGGCCTGGCTTTGGCGGCTGTACAAGGCAGAGGCTTCTGAGAAGGATGTCTCCAGCATGGTCGACTTTGCGCCCTTTTATGCCCTGGGTAACCTTTGCATTGCTAGTAAGAGCACTTGAGATTTACCTGATCAAACTTACTAATTCTTTAGCCTGGATGATCTTTTGGAACGACAATAACCTCAAAGTTTCCAACGTCTTTGTCGTCATCAACTCTGCAGCGCAACTGTACTACATCTCGAGACGTCTTCCTCCCATGGATACCAGTTCCACCAACTCGGTCCTTAATCACATCGTCTCAAAGACCTTTGCTGGAATTGGAGTCCTAGATCTTCTCCACAACTTCTCTGCGGCCTACTTTGTCAACGTGCAGCCCTCAACCGTCATCAAAGTCGCCACGGGTGTCGGTTTCGGCTTGCTTTCGGCTACTAGCGACTGGATCTTTGGTGGGTGTTTGGTGTATGATCTTGTCGCATTGGCTGTTGGTCAGTCTGCGTATGGGAATGTGGGCTGGAGTAGGTTGTTGGGGATCTACGCAGGAGGAGCTGCGGTAATGGTGGGAATGAGGAACTTTTTCAGGTATGATGATATGAAAGCATGTAAAATGGTATATGGAGCTAATCAAATTACTAGTTCACCCTATAATAGGGGTGCCAGGGGAGACTACCAGTCTCTTTAAGCGCGGACGGCCCCCTAATCTGATCCGGAACCACAGTTGTACTTCACATCTAATCAGTTTGTAAAGATGACGAATATTGATCCCATGATTCATAGGTTATACCTAGTTTGGAAGTCATTTGGAGTTAGGCTTTGTAAAAAAACATCAAGTCGAAACTTTTGACGATTCTCTGCCAAAGACGTGGTAGCTGTTCTATTATTACGAATGACGTCTCCGTCGGCTACAGTATCAAAGAATACAATAGAGTGAAATCTGTTCATTGGGGACTTTTTAGGTACTGCAACAAAGAAAATAGTCACCAGCATATGGTGAACGAATAAAGAAAAGCTTGTTATCCATAGGGGCACATTGAAACCAGGAAACTTTCATTGCAAGACGTTTCAACATGACGCTCAGAGTCACAGTCGCTCTTTGAATGCTGTCAAGTAGAACTGTGCTGCCTGAAAACAATGTCTCATGTATGAAAGGGGCATGTTGATACTGGCCTTTGTTTTTTTCATGTTAACAAAGGGGTTGGAGATAAGATTTGTCAATGTAGTTAGTAGGTAGAAAGACTGAGAATAGTGAGAGCACAGAGCCACAGACTATAATGGGAAACAACGAATAGTGGCGTTTAGTGAACGTCCTGGTTGAGGGAACAAACATGCCCTCCTCAACGCTGTGAATATATGTACGCATTTGATCGCCTACAACAACAGCAAACAAGCCGAAAGCGAGAGAAAGCACAACAACAGTTCCAACCGAAATTATACCCTGAAGGCATCAACTCCTTACGCCTCGGCGTCCCAAGCACGAAGATGGAAACCGCGAAGCCGGACAGGCTCTCCAGCTTACCTCCTGAGATTATATATGAATTGTTTCCATATATATCTCTTGATAAAGGTGGGTTCAGTCTAGTCCGTGCGTCGAAGAGATTTTATAAGTTGCTCGTTCTGGAACTGTACAAGGAAGCTGGAAGACATTCCAACTGGGCCCCCTTGTTCGTCGGGGCGATAAGTGGTAACATCGACACCCTGGAGAGATGTCACAAGGCCGGTGCGCCACTCGACTATCGGTGGCCTGGTAAAGACCCTGTATGGTGGGTACTCCATATTGAGGAAGGTTATCAGCCACTTCACGTCGCCATGATGCATTATCAAGTCGAAGCTGTGCAATGGTTTCTTAAGCAAAAGGTCAACCCCTACGAGACGGAAAAGAAGGGCAAGATACGGACGCTTGATCTGATTTGCGAGTCACGGTTGCTCAAAGGCCACTACCCTACTGGGCGCGTGGTGGTTGCTAGATGGAAAGACAAACGACTTCGCATACCCAACAAGCGCGTGCTGGCGCTCCGGGGCCGCAAGATATTCGACTCGTTGTGCACAGCCGGTGCATCACACAATCCAAGGCTAAGTAAGGCTCTCCAGTGGAGACCCGATCAAGTAGAAGTCAACAAGCCGGTGGAAATGAAGAGACATATCTGCCAAGACGTCTTGTCTATCCTTCCTCGCGAAATACTGCTCAAGATCCTATCAAATCTCTCCCCAGTTGATGGTGGCTACAGTCTAGTCGCAACGTCAAGATTCCTCTATCGCACCCTGATCTTGGACCTGTATAGAGAAGCTGGTAGGCAGATGAGCTGGCTCCCTCTCTTTGTTGGTGCCATAGACGGCAACCTTCTCACCCTTGAAACCTGCATCGAGGCCGGTGCGCCGATAGACTACCAATGGGAAGCCAACCATCTGACATCCGGGTGGCGGTTCCATGCTTGGGCTCGACCCCTGCACGTTGCCATAGAGCATGTTCATATGGGCAGTGTAAAATGGTTCCTTGACAAAGGCGCCAACCCCGGCCAGACTCAGGAAGAAAAGGTGTCCCGATGTTATGCCCCGCCGCGTGTTGTGGCTGGGCTAATTGCCGAAAAGCCCGAAATTCCTCGCTATGCTGCCAACAAACAGACCCTGTGGTGGAGAGGGAGAAACTTCACGGCACCAAACCAGGCAGAATTGAAACAAGAATCTCATGAAATCTATCAAGTTCTTGTTGAAGCCGCTGGGGAGCCTCCGCCGAGGCCCGTGGAAATGGCGTGGTCAGTAGTTGTCTGGTTTGTAGGAGGTGGCTCTCATTGAAGGGCAGTGAGAACTTGTTGGGGATACACAGAGTTGGTTTGGGTGCTCAAGAATGATTTATCACTTTACAATGGTCGAACCAAGCCCCGTGATTGGTCTTGGTAGACATATGAATACAGTAGCTCTAATTTCGTGGCTGATTTGACGTGTACTTTTTCCGCCCGTAGACCCTGTTTGTTTGTGAAAGGCTGTCAGGCCTCCTAGAGTGACGAAACAAGACCAGGGTTTCAAATTATCGTATCCCATGTTGGGCAGGACGGGGCTGAGCTGGGAAAGAAATGTGTTAGGCCAAATAGAGTAAGTTGGAAATCGGCTGCGCCGACAATACAGCAGGTTGCGATCGTATCCCATGTTGTTCCCGGCCATGTGGCTTCACTATTATTTCGTCCGTTCTTTGTCGTTGTCAGATAACCTCCTTTTTTTAGTGTCAGAGGTCCTGCTCACCCCCGTCTCTGGTGGCTGCTTTCCAAGGCATCAGTGTATTCTAGTGTGTACGCTATATCTCTGTGGCCTGAAACGGCCGCTCACGGGGACCTGATCTGGAGTTGAGTAGCCAGTTAGATTCAACTATCAAACATGGCGGCGACGTCATCCAACTTTTGAGTCTTTGTTCTACTGTCAGGGCTCAGTCGGAGAAGAACTCCTACGACCTGAAACTTCTTGCCGAACTGAATAGCTCCTCAGCCTTGATATTGATTCATCATAATTCTTGATGATGCTAGAAATGATGTCGTTGGTCGTATGGCTGGGTGCCATGGGAATGGTATAATAGGGCAGTCTCTCTCACAGTTCCTCTCCTGCTTGGCTTCATCATTCAACACACACACACACACTTTACTCTTCTATCTACTTTACAACATACCCATTTCACAACAACAATCATATACACGACTTTCGTCTTCAAAATGGAAACGACTGGCAACACAGTTCCTCCATCGCCCATGACCCCTGAGGGTGAAGGCCAGGAAAGGGCACGCATGCTCATTGAGGATATTTCCAGACTTTTCAGGGCTGCTCATCGGTGTCTGAGTCCATGGTGCACGTTCAACAATATCCGCGGTGCGGGAAATTGTGAGAGATGCAACGCGACTATGATCGATTCGGGTGTGATAGCTCAGGTACACAAAACACCCTTTCTTTGGATACCACCGACTAACTGGGAAGAAGCGAATCCTCGTGTCAGAGGTGCTTGGATGGATGGTGGAGGAAACTCCATTCGTCCATCCTGACGATTCGATCTGCAGAGTGCGTGTGCGGCTGCCTCTTTTCTGGTCCAGGAGAGACGACAAAATCCGCTAGGTTTCTGGCGCCGCCACAGTCTCCAGGGTATTTTAGATTCTCCGTTCCGGGGTGCTTTCTCTTTAATATAGCCTTCTTCGGAGCCTTGGGCCCCCGTAAAAGCTGGTGAGATGGGTTCGAACAACGAGACGCTGAAGATGGAGACGACGGGGAGGGACAAGGCACAGACTGGTTTCGCTAGCCTTGGGGAGTTGAATAGATTTAGAAATTGAGAAAAGAAGACTTTTGTTTGGGATTCGACATTTTGTACAAGACGCTTACTATCAATGGCCCGCGTTACTGTTTAATTTCGCTCTTCGGGCTCAATTATCCCCTCAAGGGTCGGGCCTCAATTATATCAAGGAACACATTTCTGTTTAATTTCATTGATGCTGGGATACCTATGTAATGGGATAACCCTAGATACTGAAGATGTGGACTAAGGATCGTTTCTCAAGGTACTCTCTTTCAAGCCGGGTAGGTAGAAAAAAACATGAAGAACTGTAAGTGATTGCTGAGGGTGCCACCCTCATTTCAACGGCGTCACACAACACACTATCGTCCTCCTGTCAACCTCTCTTCAAACCATCCTCCTCACGTTCAAATACCCGATTCATTTCTTGATTCTCGGATTGTCAAAATCTCCAAGACATACTCCAAAAAGATCCTTGCAGCACCTTCAGAGCAAACCCTCCTCAGTTCCGGCGCAAAGAATTCCGCATCTCTGTACAAAGACTACGGGTTCACTTGCTTGGGTAGCATAGCCTCCCTTTCTCGATTCTCTTCACCAGCTTCGTCATCGCTGGCGACAGGGTGCACGGAAACAGTCTTGTCCTTCGGGTCGATGTCGCTCTTCCCGCCGTCGGTTTGCTCAGCCTTCATCTTGCTGAGGTGCCCCATGCACTTTTCCTTCTTGCACCCGCGAAGGAGGTGCATCTTGAAGTCACCTTCGTCCGTATTGTCGGGGACTGTCCTCTCACAGCTCCAACCACGACGTTCCACCTTGTCTCCATGGCCTTCGTAAAGGCAGCGGAACAGGTGAACAGCACCCAACACGCGGAACCGAGTCCACCGGTCGATTTCGACTTCGCTGTTCACCGCTTCACCCTCGGGAGGAGTCTCCCCTTGATTCCTATGAAAGAAGCGGAGGAGATATGAGGCCAGAGCGTTTACAGAGACCAAAACCCCCAAGAGAACCAGGAGGGCTATGATTCCGTTAAGAGAGAATGTCTGGATTTCAGGGCTCGCCACGACAAAGTCCCCCGCACCACTCTTCGGCTTCCCATTGCCATCCTTGACGATGCTCGGGTATGTGTCATCGTCGATTCCGAACATGATGGCGTCGGTAAAGATGCTCCTGCTCGCCACAAAACTGGCCAGGATGAGACGCACCATGTCTTTGTGCATGGTGCATTTGTCAGCGTCAATGACGCCGTTCGGGCTCGTGGTCTGAGATCGAAGCGCCGAGACGCCGCTGGCGTTGCCAAGCGTGACGATCATAGGACTGCCACCGAAGGCTGCCTCTAGGATTTCGAGCAGGACAGTCTTGATCTTGATGCCAGGTACATCTCTTAGCTGAGCGACAGACTTGACCGAGTGAGATCCGTATCTCCACTTGTCTTGCTGCCAGCACGAGAGAAAAGGTCTGTATCGCATCATACGATAGTCGGCGTTGTATTGATCTTTTCCCGCCGGCTCCTTACGGTTCTCGGTGGCATACCACGGGTCGTCGCTTTTGCTGATGCTGTTCCGATAGGCTGAGTAGATGATGACGGCATACGACACATTGGAGTTGTTCTCCTGAAGCTGGTAAGCCCCGTTTGGGTGCGACTGAAAGGCTGCGGAAGGGGCATCACGGATGATGTCTTCGCTGAGAGGCACGAAAACAGATTCCGAATCCATGTTCCAGAGATTGTACCAATCTCCTGGATGGTCACTGTCGGTGGTGCGCGTCTTGTTCGCCCACCCATACTCAGTGATGCAAGCACCAGTCACCTCCAAGGACAACTCTGATCCCCATTTAAGGCCCATATCAACTCCAGAGAGGGTGTAGTTGTACTTGATGCCCTTGACAGGTTCCTTATCCTGAGGCTTGGCATACTTGGGGTCTTCCACCACGTTGACCCTCTCGCGTAGCGTGACCTCGGCCGCCTCCACACTGCCAAGAGAACGCATGGCAGCAGGGGCAAGGAGGCCATACCGCTGGAGCGCTTTGACGTCACCACCATGTGGGAGCTCGGGGTAGAAGACGGAGCTCGGCCTGACGGGTGCGACGTGGCCGATCAGAAGTGCTGATGGGACCATGATACTGGTGACTATACCCCCGGCAAACACGACAAAGGCAGTGAGGCCAAGCCCAAGACCGTACCAAAAGTCACCGGAAGCCTTGGAGTCCTTCAGACACTGGATCGCGTAATGAAGAAGTTCCTTGCAGGCGAACCAGGGGTCATTGGAGTTCCAGAGGGTGACCAGTGCGACATATCGGCGTCTGGTCTTTTTCCCGGCAAAGAACATACCAATGAAACTGATAAAGTTCCAGAGGCAGAGAAACAAGATGGTTATGACGACCGAGAGGCCTGCCGTCAGAATCGTACCGGTACGGCTGTCGAATGCCATGGCCCGTTTGTCTCCATTCTTATGGGGCATGTAGAACTCGGTCGAGAGGAGATAGGCCGAGTCCTTGGGAGGGGTGTAGATGTCGGCCATTTTGGATCGATTCAAGTAGCTGAGAACCTGTCAGTTCCTGTCGGTTGACGTTATGCTGTAGAACATACCTTGAGTCAAGAAGGGGTTTACTGCCATACGTCGAGGCTTGTTGATGGCAGCTGGGACGCGCGGCAAAGAGGTTTCATGCAGGAAAGATGTGTGATGTACTGGAGGAGAGATTCTGCAAAGAGGGGGAAGGCGTCCTTTAGAAAACAGCTGCAGACATTCAACTCGGAGCCAGACTGAGCGGGACGCATGATACCCCCTCGGGAAGGGTGCGGGTGGCCTGGCTGAGTCTGGTGCCCGAGACAATTACAAACTCTTTCATCACAAATCAGGCTCTCCGAAAGCTGAACGAGAAAGTGAATGAGGCTGCATGGCCAAGAATCAGCCTCATGTCCTCAACGCCCAGGTTGGCCATAAGTTTCGGCAGTTGGATGAGGAGTATGAGTGTTGTAACACTTCAAGCTCCAATCAACTGCCTCGAATAAGATGCAGAGAAACATCAGCTGATTGTCTTTTTTGTCTCACCGGGCTTTTTCACAAAATCAAGTGGTGGTGAGAAAGAGTTGAGGCCATCGTGAGTTGCACTTTTACATCTCGGACGTTGATTGGGGGCCAAAACTCGGTCGAGGTTGCTTATGGCGTTCGTTGGCTTCAGCCCTAACGATATTACCTCCGCGGGACGTCAAAATCCCGGGATCTCCGAATGTCGTGGGAATATCAGGCTGTGGAAAGGAGACTTGGGATAGGTCGAATATTACAACCTACCATGCAGGCTTGTACCGCCCTCTTTATGCGGTAGTCAAGCCACACCGTTACCGGAGAGAAGAGGAAACTAGCCCGTCGCGACGCCCATTGGAGAGAATAACGTAATTCATATGAGATAGCAAAATACAATTCACCCAAGCGGAAGGATTTCCCGTGTTATGGTTAACGAGAGCTTTAAACGTCTATTATTAATTTTCCCCTATAAAATAATAATTAATCTATCTAAGGCCCCCCCCTTTATATAGCTAGGCTTAATTATTATTATATATACTATTAACCTTTATATATAATAAGGTTAATA
>JABCKE020002392.1:0-12087 GCA_013186425.2 Fusarium sp. NRRL 62610 | reverse complement strand
CCACACGTCAGGTTGATGCGCCCACTAACCATCCTCATTTTAGTCATTACCGAGACACAGGTCAAAAGACAGTTGCTGGGCGGTAGAGGTACATACGCAGATGATGGGAAGTCTTGTATTGAACGCTCAAAAGCCAAGGTTTGGCAGGATCAGGCTGACTCGCATAGGGAGGGGAGAGGCCAATGAGATACGTTAGCCACGAAGCCTAACCCAACAGGGCCGGTAGGAACAACGACAAGCCATGGCCTTGTTGACTGTACATAGACGTTACCCTGCAGGGGTCGGGTTCGTACTGGGGAAAATGTCAAGGTGTGTCACTCATATCAGCCTTGCTAGGGTCATCTCAGCGGTCGGTTAACCATGGTGAGCTCAGTAAGAGTAGCCTGTGTCGGAGTTTAGGGGAACTGTATCCGAGAGGCAGCCCTAACGAGAACAGGGAGGACTCGGTCCTTTCAAACTTTCCGCAATGTGGAGTATTTAGGCGTGGAACACCGCAAGCCAAGACGGCTGCAAAGACCCGAGTAACATGAGAAGGGGTTTATAGTACCTGGGGTATAACGCATTCTCTTGGCTTGTGTAAGGTACTTTGTGGTGGATAGGGATCATATCCGGGATGAATCGTTCTTCGATGAACCTGGGTAGAGACGGAGGAGAGAAGAAACCGGACTTATCTTTAATCAGGCAGGCGCTGAGGCACAGCCATCGTGTTATCAAAAACCATGCGGATACGAACCTTAACACGATACTGCGCAGGAAAAGAGATGAAAGATAACTCTGCGGTAATTGCCGTAGTCCTTTGTCAGCGTCAAATCCTTCCACATGTCGTGAGCTAAAGCTTGTGATGCTACGACATTCGAGTTGGGTTGGAGGGTGAGGAGTATCTAGACACACCAATAGACAGATCTTGTTGTCATACTGAAGTTTAGAGGCGGACTCTATAGACTGTTGGAGGGCAATGATGGCATATTCGTCGACCAAGCATCTTCTCTTCCTTCGGGTCCCAGACAGCACTCAGATCAAGGCAACAACAACTTTCATACTCAGTAATGTGCTTACAGCTCCGATGAGTATCGTTTACACCCGAGCCGCATGTTTTTGATCAGGCTCTCACTCTGAACTCGACACTACTAGGTTGACACCCTTCTGCTCAGAGCCTGGTCAAGCTCGGTGGAGTTGATGTACTAGACATGATTAGAAGTATTTGCTTCTGCTGACAACAAATGAAATCCCTGGTTTGCTATTCGAGCGCATAGCATGAAACAATTGGCCAACAATATTTCTTTTGATGATCCGGTTCCGAGTTCCGATTCGCTAGTTTCTTATTCTTGATCAAGTAAACCATCTCCGAGAGCACCGTGTTGAATCCTACCTCACTTGTAGAAGTGTGGAGACGCCACGACGACATTCAAGCCGTGCACGAAGTTTGACAGGCAAACCACAGCTTTGAAGGATTGCTAGGTAGTATCGCTAGTGGTTTAGATCCAGCGAACCGAAACTCTATTAGATACCAGGCAGAAACAGAAAAGGCAAGGCATGTAGGTATGGTATACCGAGATGGGTATGTTACGAAGTAAAAAGTGGTTCCAACTATTACAATTTTCACAGTAAGAAGCTCTAGATCTAACGAATACGCGGACCTTCTTTCAGATTGCGCATCTCCCGTCCTCAAAGACAAGTATCATCCCGGCTCCTACGGCAAGGCACTCCGCTGGGGAACCGGGGTCAAGGGAGAAGAAAAAAACGCTCCGCTTCCCAATCCACTTTGATACACTCATCATCTCGTAACGAGATTCCTGAAATTAAGTGGCTCAAGCTTTTTGAGCAGAGTTTACGCCATCAAATGGTGTGACTTGCTACAAACGGGCCTCGTGTGCCGAGAAGGATCAGCCTAGATGTTGAGAAGGTCTTGGCAGAGCCTGATTATGGGTCTTCGGAAGAGTTCTCGGGAGTTTGCTTTGGTTGGCACTGATCATTATAAGGTTTCTCACTTTGTCCGTGCCTTTGTCGCGTGGGTTCTATTTGATGCTAGGATCATTAGCTTTTGACGATGCAGGCCATTACCCAGGTCTGTCGCCAAGAATGAATTGAGTTCGATATTCTTACCCCCTAGGCATCTATCACGTCAAAATCACTTAAATGTTGACGTGGGTGTAGAAATCTGGGGTAAGTTGAGAAGGATTCGCGTGCTATTCCTCCACCAGGATCGACAACTTCAATCTTGGACAACTGAACTCCAACGAGCACGATTCAAGCAAGCAGAACCGAGGCTCCATGGATTGCTTAATTCACCCTCAGAGACATGGTCAACTGAACAAGAAATGGCATAGGCCTTCTTGTATTCGTCTAAAAAAGCTGCATATGAGGAAACTCAACCGGCTCAACCTATGAGAGGAAATAGCGCCAGACTGCATATATACACGCAGCCAGAAAAGACCATGAGAAGAAGGATGAGAGAAACTAGAGGCCCCTATGTGATTAAGGCTATAAATGAGAAAAAGAGTATACAAGCACAGTCAAACATGCTCACCATCCCCCACGCCAACACACTCAGCGGAACCGAGAGAAGAATAGGACCCAAGGAAAGAGCTCCAAAACAAAGGAAAGGACAGAAGCCATAACAAAATTCTTTTCAAGCCATCCCCAATCAGGTTCGTCATCCTCAAAACGAGGCTCGAGTTCGCAGAAATATCTCTCTAGGGCCTCCTCTCTGGTCAGGCCGCCAAACCACTGATAACCTCTGCAAGATGGCTTGTGGAAGTCCCGGTCGTGCTTATTGCAGTTTCCACACCATCTGGAACTGTACGAAGAACACTCCATTCGTGTTAGAATTGGCTTCTACTAGAAATGGGCTCATTATCTCACAATTGTAGTAACTCATCTACAGAAACCTTACTCCAGAACGTAGTCCCAAGAACCAAATTTTCGTAAAATTCCGTGCCACGGAGCTCTTGTAGTACCCGAAATTGCGTCATGGTAGTTCCTTGAACGCGAGTATCTCTGATGCGGTGAAGATAGACTATGCTAGACAAGAGTTTCCCGTTCCCATGAGCGTTTCGCAGCCAGGTGACAATATCTCCAAGAATCTCCTCGTCTGGCCTATAGGTGTCATTTAGGCCAGGATAGTCGACGATCTCGTACCTTGTTCCATTGTAGTTGAAAGTGTAACCAGTAGTTGTCGTCGTTTTAGCCTTCGAGCTGTGGCCAATCACAATGTTGGGGGCTTGTGTGGCTCGATGCACAAAGGTGTTTTTTTCCAGCGCCGGTGACACCCAAGACTGTGATAGAAACAACTTGGTCACTCATGGTGATGATTGTGCTGATTCCTGTAGCACAGACATTGAGGTTGAACCGAGTTCATTCGCAAACTCAAGGCGTAGGTACATCCGCATTTGCCCATTCATTTCAACCTCACCGAGTGGCTGCGGCTGAATTCAATAGTTCGAATCACTCTGCATGAGGCCGATCAATACGAGGGAATATGCAAGAGTCCAGGCTGATCCAGCCTAGTCGAAATGCCAAGCAAGTCGAGAACGCCACTGTATTGTGTAACAACGGTGAGTTTTTGGAGGGGCTCTGCAGACTCTGGTTGGCCTTCACACCGGGCATCTGCAAGCCTTTTCACAATGGTGGTTCAGCTGGCGGCACATCCAAGGACGAATGCTTTGTCAAGGTAGACTGAACAGTCGAGGTCGGTAGAGTAGACATCCCTTACCCAAGGGCCAAGGCTGGCTGCCATGCTGTGAACAATTAATCATCCATCATTACCTCGTGAGCTATCCTTATGCATACTGCGTCCTAACTCGTCGATAATAAACATGCTATCTTTGATGAAAATGTTTGGGTGCCTCGGGGCTAATCGTGACTTCTAGGACGAGGCAACTATCTCAAATCTTTCTCAACCAGCAGATCCAAAGCAGTTTCAAGCTACTGTGGAAGATGAAGCGGAAGATGCAGTGTGACCTCACATTGATGGAGATGAGCCAACCCCGGAACGAAAGGCGGAATTGGATCCGCTGCTCAGGCGGATACCAAGCTTGTACATGTGAATTCCAATAAAAACCTGCCTAACAAAGCTAGGGCGGAATCCATCATCGCCATCATGGGGCTCACGGGAACCGGAAAGAGCACCTTCATCAAGCTCCTGACCGGCAGCGATGTCAAGATTGGCAGGCCACTGTGTTAGCATTGGGATATGATGCTATGATGTGTTGGGGATGTGTTCTTTGTTATAGTTGATAACGGACCTAGAAGATCGTCAAGATTGGCCATAACCTCGCCGCCTGTAGGTCATCCACTTCAAAGTTACGACACATCTAACATCATCAGGTACCGCTGATGTAGGAATTTACGCTTTGGACACCGCTGACGGTCATTTCGTCGCCCTTATTGACACGCCGGGCTTCGACGACATTTACCGTTCTGACACTGAGGTCCTCACAGACGTAGCATACTTTCTCGCTCAAGCATACTCCAACAATTAGAAGCTGGCGGGCATCATCTATCTCCATAGAATCCTGAACAACCGCATGACTGGCTCAGCTTTGAAGAACCTTCACATGTTCCAAGCACTCTATGGCAAAAAATGAGTGTCTCATGTCGTCCTAGCCGCTTCCATGTGGGGCAGACTCGACGGCGATCAAAGCGACGGCTTCGCAAGAGAGGCCGAGCTTCGTTCCACTTACTGGACTGACATGCTCGAATGCGGCAGCCAGATGTTCTGGCATGACAACTCCCGGGAATCGGCGCTGCGCATCATCAATCACATCCTCTCCTTGTCCGGCAATGTGGTTCTCGGAATCCAGCATGAGATAATGGTCGAGGCACGGCCTCTCAATAAGACCCGGGCCGGCGAAGAGCTGCTCAAAGACCTGTTGGCGGAGAGAGTAAAGCACGAGAATAATCTTGTAGACATCAAAAAGAGCTACGAGGCATGTTATTAATGATTGTAGTCAGTAAGGTAAGAAAGGGCAATTTTCTCTTATTTCTCGTACGGAGGTTAGAGCAGTTAAAAGCCCCTTGTGTAGAGGGGTATAAGTCTTTGATTACCTATAGTCCATAGGTGGCAAAAAGGCTAAATAAAAAGGCTACTTTGTCAGCATTAGGATATGGTGCTATGATGTGTTAGAAATATGTTCTTTATCATAGTTGAAGCCGGAATAACCGACAGATAAGATCGAGCCACGAGGAGGCAATGCGGAGCGGCAGTGAAAAGATGACGGCCCTCCTTGCTAAAAAAAGAGAGAGCATCGGGAGAAGCTTGAGTAACTAGATCGCGATAGGGAAAGCGTATGAATTCTCTTGAGCGAGATTACGCAAGGATGCAGCAAGATCAGTAGTTGAAGTGGCAGCGTGCCGTCGAGGATCTTGAGCGGAAAGAGAATGAGCCAGAGGAGAAAGCAAGACAGGAAAAGTCACAGGCGCAAGCCCTGAAGATCATGCAAAACACTTTTGACGCCAAGATCAAAGAGATGCAGCGCGGTTGTGAAAAGAGAGACGCTGACAGGGAGGCTAAGGCTAAGCAGCAGGGGGACCTCAACCAGCTGCAGATAACGACACTCGAGGCCAGAATCGCCCAGTACGAAAAGGAAGCGGCGGATCTGGCCTCTCGGAAGAACAGACCCGTGGTTTTGTCAGTCATACAGGCTCTTAGGGGGGCAGCAGTTGGCTTCAAGAGTGGGAGCACGGCGATGATGGCATCTGGGACGGCTTGTTGACAAGTGCTGCGTCGACCGTTTAGGTTCTTGGCCTGTAATTGTAAAAGCATTAACTAGAAAATAACTCATGGTGGCGATTTAGGGCAGTGTAAGATTCTGTCTTAGCTTGTCCCCTGCTTGAGAACAGAACAGATCATGGCTGAGCCAGCCATGGGACCAGGATCAGTTCCGCCTGTTCCGTAACTCCCTAAGCGTGTCGGATCTACATCTATAATACTTCGGTACCTACATTGTTAGACGAGCCTCCCTTTTAATCCAGAGGATCAGCTGCTGGAAATGGGGGGTTTTCTCCGGCCTGACGATGTTAGAAAGAGTCCAGTCATGTGAGTTAGAAGGGAGCTTTCCGAGTCAAGGGTGGCCAGGGCGATGGAGATGCACCCCAAACGTAATTATAGGCACTGCCAAAGGCTTCTGAAGATTCCTAGGTAAAAACTCCCTGACCCACTAACATTAATGAAGGCACTTCTCGTCTCGTGGAGATGACGAAATCACACTCTTATGGGGCAAGATCAAAGACTTCAAGTCGCTTCTAGGACCATTTGAAGCCAGTAGAGAGAGGTTCATGAGCAGGCTCGATAGGCTAGGGACGTAGACTTGCCGGTTTATGCTCACACCCTCTGTCCTTTCAGGCGAGAGGAAGCAAATGGTGCATGTAACTAAGCGGTGGGCTAGGATCGCCGAAATCGAAATTTCGATGCCATCAAGCAATAATAAAAACAAAAATCTTTTCTCGAATCAACTTGCCAGCTAGCCCAGGACCGAAATGATCTGAAAATGTGCCTCGAGTGCTTCGTGGCATGATGGTATCTACACGAGGACCGAGGTACACGCGAAACGTCACGCAGAGTCAGGGTGTAAGGGGAAGATATGGCATCCAAGAAGAGGTGAAATAATACTAAGAAAAAAAAGGTAGAAATGGCAAAATAATAAAGATGGCAGAAGATATGTGGCAGGAATTGAACATGGTACATCATAGATATCTACAGAACCTTATTTTCTTAATTTTCTCTTTTTTTTTTCCATGTATGCCACCGTCCGCCCGGTGCAGTAGAGGAGGGATTAAACTGAATGATAAACCATTTCTCGTTCTGTTGTGTTTTCCAGTTGTGAAAGGGGAAAGTTTATCGGCGTTGGCGGTGCAACGGGGGCACGGCATTGCACTCGGTGGCTGGTCAGGTGTAAGTTTTGGCGGCACTGCCACATCTGCCTTCACGATGTCGGATGAAGG
The DNA here is from genome assembly GCA_013186425.2 of Fusarium sp. NRRL 62610. Classification (NCBI taxonomy): domain Eukaryota; kingdom Fungi; phylum Ascomycota; class Sordariomycetes; order Hypocreales; family Nectriaceae; genus Fusarium; species Fusarium sp. NRRL 62610. Next base: position 5,145 of record JABCKE020002392.1, on the reverse strand, counting down.
GCCACGCTAGATTGATACGATCCGGACCGACGGCACGGCTCCTGCTTCTCCGGTCGGAAGGGTTCCCGAGAATCATCTGCTATGGACAACACGGAGATGATTTTAGGAAAACCTCCAACAATAACACCGGGGAATTCTAACCCCGTTCTAAGAAAAGGCCATACTCTACCCTTTTACTAGAAAAGGCTCGGCGCGCAGACGCAGCCCTAAGGGAATACGATGGGGACGAGCACAAGTTAAAGTGGGCTGGCCGCAAGATGGGACTTTTTAGACCAGGAACAAAACTGTTTTCGTGTGGACCTCCTGTTCGCCTCAAAGCTCGAGCACCCGGTGGCATGGTGCGCCTCTCGTATAGCATAGCCCCTTCCCCTGGCCTAGGCTAGACTGTGGGGGAGATCCCATCACGATCGTCGGGATGAGATTGATTTCGAGGCCTGGGGTACCTTGGTTTGAGGGTGATGCTTCATCTCTTGGTGGCAAACTGGTTTTATAATGCGGTGGCGCCAGGGGTTGAAGTCCTTCAAAGAGTCGAGCATTCTCGGGGATCATCAGGTACAATATACAAGAAAGAAGGGATTCAGGGGAGGATATACCGGATGCGTTGCTGCTCCTTCAGCGGTGCTCCGGTAGGTGAGCCGGCAGATGGTGGTTTTGGCTGGCCTTCTACATTCCCGGGGAACTGAAGTTCGTCAAGGCATCCCAAGCCAGCAATTCCAAGGCATGGGATGAACTTGGTGTTCGAATTGGGTCCAAGAAGAAGCTTGAAACAATGACTCAGGGTATGATCTGATGGAACGGGGGCACACAGCCGTTCTGAAGTTGTTACACTTTGGTTCCAAAAATGGATTTCACGTCTCCCTTTTCACAGATCCCGTCGTGATGTCTCAGTCAGTCATTATGATTCCTCTTCTTTTTCTCCTGGATTTACAGTCATGCTTTGTGTATTCGTGTCACGAAAGTGCATTTACAGTTGGAGGTGAGATGCGGTGGCTGACTTGGCAGTAAGAGCCACAGCAACACCAACCAACAAAACGCCTCGATCTTGATCAAATGGTGATACTCGTGATTTGAAGTATGACAATTCCCGTCGTTTTGCGGAGTAACAGCGACACGTAGTACAGGGTACATACGCCAACAGATGTGGCTGCTTCGTTTAACCCTCGATTAGGCTGCCACCATCTCTATTGGCCATGTCGTAGAAAAGAGAATAGGGCCAGTCGGGGAGATCGGTAGGTACACCCATCTTCAGGTCGGCCTGACATGGGGAGAAAAAGAGATATCTGATAGTTGACGGAAACGCAGTTAATTCCTCTTTCGTCGAGTTCCACTCTGTAAATGGTAGGTTAGCGGAAGCGAGAGGCCCATCAAGGAGCAAAAATTTTTTAAGGTTTCGACGCTTGTTTCATTTTACGATTCGTAAAAAGGGAGAAAATCTCTTTTTTCTTTGAAATCAGGGGGAGCAGTAACTACCCCTTTTGTATGAAAATGCGTATCGGCAACTGATGATGGAAGCGTAAAAAAAGTGTCTGTTAGCGCCCGGGACGGCGTTATTATTAATGGCCGTCTAAACGGCGCAGCCAATACCACAGTTCCTTTTCGAGCAGGTCCTTTTGTTGTCGGTGGGGGTACGGTACGTGCTTGGGGTGCCATTGTGCGCTGTCATCTCGGCCGCTCAGGTGAAACGGTCGCATAGGGAGCCTGAATGGGAAAGCAAAGACGGGGGATTTGTTACGGTCTTTTGGAAGTGATTGCTGTCTATGGAAGTCGCCGAAAGGTGTTGGTTGTGAAAGTGCAGGAAATTTAATGCAGGAGTCGTGTCAAGGGCCGAGTCAGTTGGTGGCTTGAAGACGCCAATAAATGACAATTCTGCATCGGAGCATTGTCTTTATCCGCAACTCCGTTTTTGTTGTTGGTTGTGAAGCTGGCAGTAGTTTCAGCGCTAGAGGGACGGTCAACTCTCAGCGAACGGTGACAAGACAGCATCAAAGGCCAGATGAAACAGTACAGCACACACAGCCTTGTGGAGCTTATCGTCAAGGGTCTTTATAGGCGTATCGAACAAGGGATGTCCCTCGTAGATGCGCAACCAATAGAGTCCAATCAATGCAAGTAACCCTGCTGTCAGAGGTCTACATCCAACGTTTCGTGCCCTCGTAACTGATCTGATGCAACGTTAATCATGGGCAAAATTAATTTTAGACGGTACGGTACGGGTAACCTGTGGCTTGCGGCTTAGTCCTTCTTCTAGATGGAGAGGCCGTGTGGTCTAGCTGATTCCGGCGAGGGCTTTTGTGGCTGTCTGATGTGATGGGGGCGGGCCCAGGCGTCAAAAAGGTCGTGTTAATGGGTCGAGTCAAAGCTGATGGGCAAAATATTCGACAAGTGGACGGACGCTATTAATAGCCAAGACCATTCATCACGTGCATCACTTGACATGTTTGTTCTCCAAAGTAAGCATTTGCCAAGTTTGTAGTACAGGCTGCACAGAGCAAAACAAGCATTATAGACTCAAGAACCGACATCCTGGAACTTTTTCTTGGCCTGCATCTAGAGTGGGAAATGATGATAAATAACCTCACAAGAGATCTTCAAAAAAAGAGCCAATTTTTCAAGGCTGGGGGCTGCAGGCGACGACGGGTACTTGGGTCCGTTATCTACCAAGGGGGTTGCCGTAGGGTCCCCATCAAGCATTTTTTTGCTAGACGAATCTAGCGTCCGAAAGGCGGATCGGGAGACCGGGAATCAGAAGATTTGGCCTGGTCCAGGGACGAACGGGGTCTAGGCCATCTCGCATGTGAAGAGAGACTTTCTACGGAGTATCCAATCCCCTGTTGTGGCAACAAGACATGTCAGACCCACCTCGTATACGGTTGATGCGGTCGGTGGTGCCATCCAACCCATTCAGTCACTCACTGTCACTGTGTGTTTGATGTGCGCACCTGAGGGACACGGTTCTGTTGGTTGGTGGTCCCTTTTTTTCGCTCTTTCTTTGTAAATGCCCGAGTCCCATTGCCAATCTCCTGCATGATGTGACATTTATACAAAAAGCTTGTCGGCCGCCCAGCCAGCTTCTCTCTCTCTCTTATCCCGTCTTTTCTAGAAACCTCACATACACACACACTCGTTTTTTTTTAGTCGCCCACGCATTTAATACGCCCATTCTTTTTTTTCGACATTATTTTCTCCGACCGATTTGACGCCATACCACCTCTTGCAGACGCCACTCAACCAAACCCCCCACAAGTCGTCGAGATGAAGATGATGGATGAGGTTTTCCTCAGCCGGCTCAATCGGCGGAAAGGCGTGTTCATCGCCATGGGCCTGCTTGTTCTTTTCGGCTTGGCGATTCACATGTGGGGTTTCTACTTTGCCGAAGCCATCGAGGCTCTACCGTAAGTCCACTCCATCCCCAAAGAACGTCAGTGCACCCATTGACACTTTTATCTTGTAGAACATTCAAGGATACATCTCCAGGACAGCCAGCTCAAAAGACGACTCCAGTCCCGGATGCAGATGACATGTCGGGATTGATGCATGCGCTTTGGAAGCCTTTTCTTCATGATCTTAATGAGACAAAGTTTGTTTCCAAGGAGGGGTACAATTACGAGATTGCCAAGGATAACTACCGATGGACGAAGCCTCTTGGCAAGAAGCTTCTTATTCTCGATGTCGACACTCGTATTGATGAGGGAGCCGGTGCTATGATGAACACGTCAAAGTTGAACCCCAAGGAGATGGTTGGACGAACTGGTGGAATGATGAACCACTACCTCTACGGTATGTTGACTGCATTTGCTGTTGAACCCTCTCGCTGACAACACCAGCCATGATTCACGGATACGACTATCGATTCATTCGAGCCCCCAACTACTCTGACCGACACGGCACATGGGTCAAGGTCCCCATGATCCAGGAAGCCCTCAAGACGCACGATTTTGTCGTCTTCCTCGACGCCGACGCCGTCTTCATGTACCCCCACATGCCCTTCGAGTGGCTCATGTCCCTCTGGAACATCACCGACAACACCCTCGTCGCCATGGCCAGCGACCCCGACTCCCCCCGCAACCGCGACCACAAGGGAAAGCCCATGTGGAACACTGGCTTCGTTGTAGCCCGCCAAAGCGAACGCACCCAGGAGCTCTTCACCAACTGGGAAGCTTGTCCCACCGAGAAGAAGTACGATGGATGCAAGAAGTGGGCAAAGGATTGGGCTCACGAGCAGGCTGCTTTCGCAAACTACGTTCGCTACGATTATAACTCTGACGAGGAACTTCGACCTATTCCCTGCATGGACGGTAACGGTGCACCCTACATCGGCGACAAGTCTTGCGGTGGTGTGTTTGTGAGACATCACTGGTTCCACAAGGATTATCCCGTTGGTGATCTTCACCAAGCCATCCTCGAGGCATTTGTGAATCGTCTGCATGATGGTTTCCACCAGGATAAGAAGAAGACGTTCCTGGATGCTAGCAACAAGAGCTACCCTCTGAACCGGTTACAGGTTTAAGGAGAGTTTTTTTTCGTGATTTTTTCAAAGCGAACAAATAGATATAGAAGAGCGTATGTACAATAATGATAGACTAATGAACATTTGAAAGCCATAAACATCAACTGGTTTGGCACATTTACACTATCCTGCTCCCCTTGAATTGAAATGTGTGGTTTGTTATTTCCCGATGGTGGCTTAAGCCTCACGCACCGACTGCATCATCTCCCGCATGTCTCGTCTAGCATTCGTTTCTGTTTACGTAAGTGACGTTTTTCTGGATCTTTTGCCCGATAACAAGATCGACAAAGTGTCATCACTCAAAGAACCCTCCTCAATTGCGTTGCGTGCCTCTACTCGTTAATCCTGTGCAGCCAAACCTCCTGCTCAGCACGGGCGCTATAAGTGCTCGCCCCCAGAATGTCCCTCATCTGCTGCACACCCGTAAACATGATCTGTCTAGCCACGAACCACCGGATCCCCTCGTGGCAGGGGGGACTCGTCAGGCTACCCTGGTAGGTCCAAAACTCGTTAAAGTAATACACGCTCTCGAGGGCCAGCCGATGGTTCAGCTCTGTCGGTTCCGTGACATCCGTCTCGACCCGGGTAATCGGGACAACCAGTTTCTAGCCCAGCTCCCTTCCATGATCGTCTTCAAC
>JABCKE020002391.1:0-22104 GCA_013186425.2 Fusarium sp. NRRL 62610 | reverse complement strand
TCCGATGTGTATCAGAGACCGCCTTTCCCCCCTGTCATCTTCGGATGTCGCCATTTCAGCCTCAAATCTACAAGACGCATCTCCCTGCCTGAATCTAACGCGACCGGCCCTAGCTGCCCGAACCGGCAGGCCACTTGTCTCGTAGTCTAATGCAGTGTGACCCCCAACGTCCAGGTTAGACAAATCACCACAAACGTTGAGGTAATCCGTCACCCAAAACCCCACGCACGAGTGTTGTTAGCGAGCACTTGAGCCAAGCCTCCCAGGTGGGCTAGAGAGTCGAGACTCGACGGGCCGACGGCGGGCTTTGGCACATGAGAGAAGAGGCTTCAACGGGGAGTTGGGAGGTGTAAAACGGGCTGTCAACGTGGCGCCAGTGCGCAACGCGCGGCGCTGGATCAAATTCGTTAATGGCTCTCGTGGATTCAACGTGGTCTTGGTTTTTTTTCAGCTTGGTAAAGCCACTTTTTGGAGTTGATAGTCTTGGCTCAGCCTTGAAGTTGGTCTCGTGCTCGTTGCCTACCTACCCTAGGTATACTCAAGAGGGAAGTTCGTGATCTCTAACTACATTGACAATCACTTCAATAGTCTGTTAATATCTTGCCACTGATCTACAGATTCGCAATATCTAGAGTCTCAAAGATCAATGTCCTGTAAATCACTAGATCGCGGCTGAAAGATGCAGCTGTCACAATCTGAAGGAGGCCTCCACTTTGAAGCGACTTCCTTTCAGCGACGATCCGTCGCTCGATCTCGACTCCTGATCTCGACCCTCATTCATGCCCAGCCGGCATTAGCTTCACGAATTAACGAATCCACTCACCATGCAAAAAAGCAAAACGTCGCCCCCCAAAGGATCCAAGTGTCTGAACACCATCACACGCGAGCGGCGGGAACGCATGCAACCCGCAGTCCGAGCTCCTGGGTTAAGCATAACCAACAAATCTGTCACACTCCCCAAAGGGGGGATTCGGACAGTGGTTTTTTTTTTCTTCCTTTTTTCTCGAGGGCTTGCGTCTTGTGACATGGTACAATTTGTAGGCAGGCCAACCAAGAGTGTCGGAATTGGTGGCACCGAGGACGCGGATTGCGCCATACCCCCGGGTTTCTGAATGCCCACACTTGGGGGGCGGTAGCGCCGGGGGCTACGCGTCTCGGTGAACCCGATTGAGGTGATGAATTGTAATCTGGAGATTCTAGAGCGTTGTCAAGTAGGCTAATCTCCACAGTTGTTGTCGGCATTTCAAGATTGCTTCTTTGATGTTGGATAGGTAAGATCAGATAGGGTCGAGACATTCATGACAAGACGATCTGGATTTTCTTTCCAAGAAGGGAGGTCCGAACTTTATCGGAATACATGATATATGGCGGTTATTTCGTTATTGTTTGGTATTCGTCCACGTTCCGGCCTCGCGGGCCTCATAATTGCTATTTACCAATGCTTAGGGGCGAATTCAAACAAAGGCGTTCGCCGTTCTTGAACTAATGGTGGACCAAGATTGTGCTGCTTCACCTCTTATCTACCATCATGAATCTGTTGGTTGGAATCACAAGCAGTCCTACCATCCTCCCTGGTTTGAAGTGTCTCATCCAGTTGGATTTCGCCATCCAAGCCCAAGTTGATGACATCGCGGAAAGCCAAACAATGCCCCCGGATCAACGCCTGACAGGTCATTACCGGAATTCTGGCCAATATTTACCCTTCAATGACAGCACCTGGTAATCCTGTCAATCTTGGATCGTGTTTGCTATCGTGTTGTATCCTGGATATGACGACTGATGCTGGTTTTGCGCGCCACTCACGGCTTTCAGTTGAATCTCATGCCCCCTGTAGGATCTCGCTTGGTACCTCGCGCCGAAGGATTGGTAACCCTCGGAAATTTTCACTCCTTGCAATTCTCCTTGATTATCCATCAGGCCGGGCGAAAAGCGACCGAGGTGAACCCCCAAGTTAGACGAGATGCCATCTCAAGAGTAGGCCAGTTGGGGAAGCACCGGAAAACGGACAATGGAAAATGCCTTTATCTTTGGGAATTTGACCTATGGTGTAGGGTGGCGCCCTCGGAACAGTGAATGAATCTCGAGGCCTGGCGATCATCCTTTCAATGCGGGTGAGAGTGATGTTGATGGATAATTAGACAGAATGGGACCAAATGACGTATGAAGGTTGAATGAAAGATGAGTTACAATGCAGATCATGATCTCAATTATTAGTTAGATGATACAAGCAAGGAGAATGACGCCCATATTTGTGCTTTTATTCAATTGTGTCTGTGACTGATGGAGGAGGCGGGCGTCTCGGCCACCCATAACACTGTCTGCTTCGACGTTTCTACACTGCCACTATTACTTCCCAACCGTCTTGTAGATACTGTTGTATCCTTGAAGAGACCTTTCTTCTAGGATAGCAAAATCCTGCCCTCTGAACCTCTCTGGGTCAAGAGCCTCCTTGGTCTGCCGATCCACCTCCAGCCCATCAATCAACCTTGCCAGAAACTTGGCCGTACCAGCAGCCTGCGTAACCCAAATCGCAACTCCCATATGCAAACCCGGAAGAGAAGTCACAGTACCGGCCAACGGCATGTTATCAGGCGTCATGGAAAAGATGCCGTTGAAGCTCTCTCCGTCCTTGAACTCCTCTGTGGCGGCCGGTGGAAGTAGGCCTGTGGCGAACTTCAATGGTTGCTTAAAGTCCTGGATCCACTCTCCGATGGCAGTGTTGTTTGTTGCCTTGCACTTGACTGGTTCGTGGTGATAGCTGCCGATTCCGTATCTTTCGCCATGATCTCTGGCGTAGACGTGATGCTCTGGCCATCGAACGAAGGGGAGCTTTCGGGCGTTCCGACCTCTTGTCTTTCCGTACATGTATGGGTGTCCAACTGGAATGACTGGTACCGGAAAATCGAGGTCTTTGTCGAGATCCTGAGCCCAAATGCCGGTTGTGAGAATGACCTTGTCCGCGTGCACTTTTTCAGCCGAGTCTTGGCTCAGCTCAACGCCTGTGACGCGACCTTCGGAAACGACGAGGTTCTTCACTTCGCCAACGACAAATTCCACTCCATTCTTTTTTGCCTCTTCTTGATAGAATGAAGTGATTCTGCAGGCGTTTGCAGTGCCATCACTAGAATAAAAGACTGCTGCACCTGGACCCGTCTCATTGACCAGCTCCGGCGCGAGCTTGTGTGCTTCCTCAATGCTCAGCATCTTTGCTGAAAGACCCAACTCGGCGGCGTCTGCGCATCTCGACTTAAGTCGTTCAACCCCATCTGCCTCAAAGGCCACTTCCAATCCACCCACGGTGTCAAAACCACCTGGGATCTTGGTGTACTCCGCCACAGTATCAATGGCGAGCTTGGAGAGGACTTCGGACTCGTTGAACTGGCCGACAAAGCCAGGTGCATGGCCTGTTGATCCGAGAAGGGGACTGAACGAACGGTCGATGATTTTGATGTTGCGGCGAGTGGGGGACTGAGACAAGAAGTATGCCAAGGCGGAGCCGACGATGCCAGCACCGACAATGACCACTGTTTCTGGGGATTCAGGCATGATGAAATGAGTTGAAGAACGTTGATGCAAGAGATGGCGAGAAATTGCATTGAAATGGTGACATGATGGCTAAATATCTACAAACCCAACTCAGCTGAATTGAACAGTGACGCCCATCTCAAGACAAGATCCAATGTCTGATCATTGCAAGGGCGCGCAATTGTTAGTGCCTAGCCAATCAAAAGGGACGGCCCTTCCTCAGCTTGTTGACAAGACCCGCCGAACGACTCCGTCACGATGGGGTCAAGACTCCGCAAGATCCACAGCCAGACCAGCTGTCAATACGCCTTTGTCGTTGATAGTATGATACGATGAATTGGAAAAGGCGTTGCTGGTCATTTAGCCAAGTATATCCCAGAAAAAGGGTTGACGCTGAAGTGAATTACTAGAAATAGTGAGACTAACAGAGTAGACTTGGCCGAAACCCCGTGTCAGAGATCACTCTTTCTTCTTCAAAGTCTCTCGATGACGAAGCATCCACTTGACAGACTCCACAAGCACAGCATCATGATCCGACACCGGCTTAAACCCAAGCCGCTCCCTCGCCTTGTCAATGCTATACGTGTGCGTATTGAGGCAATAGTCGAGAGAAACCCTCCGCAGTTCGACAGGCGGCTTGACCATGTTGAGCGTAAAGATCCAGAGAACCCACTCGACCACATTGACCGCCACGATCATGACCCAGGCAGGCAGAATGGTGAGATTCTCTAGCTCATCTTGACCCAGGGCAGTCTTCCAGATCAGCCTGATGTGATGCCAGAATGGCATTGGGACTCCGTCGGATATGTTGAAGCCCTCTCCGTCCACCTTGCCTGCTGCGCGACTCGGATCAAGCAAAGCTTTAGCCGCAAGGACGTGGGCTATACTTGAGTTGTCGGCCGACACAACTTCCATAACATTCTCGCCTGAGCCAACTTGGACAAGCTTTTGACTGCCCTCGCACATGTCGAGAACTTCAACCATACCCTGAATATGCCTCTCGCCGTATGCATGGCCAAGTCGGAGTGCGACAGTGCGTAACTGAGGACCATTTGCTTCTCGAACTAGCTGATCTGCAATCGCCTTGGTCCGGTTGTACTCATTGGACTTGTCAGAATCCGACCAAAGCGCATGAGATTCGACAACATCCAAGAAAGGCGGGTCGGTGTAGATATCGACGCTGGAGGTGTAGACAAACGCTCCAACCGATTCACTCTCAGCAGCAACGGTGAGAAGGACCTCTGTCCCTTTGACGTTTGTCTCCAGGAATTCGCCCTCCCTCGAGGCGGGCAGCGAAGCAATAGGAGAGGCGATGTGAAAAATGACCTTGGGTTTGATTCTGGTGATGAGCGAGCGAAACAACTCGCTGTCCGTGATGCTGCCGCGGATATAAGTGACCTTTTCGTGTTGATTCTTGCTGATATCGCGGTCCACGACATAGACGTCGCCGCTTTCGCTGTCGGCGACTAGGTGACGGACGAGATGGTATCCCAAGAAGCCGCAGCCTCCTACCACGAGGGTGGTGCCGAGGAGAGGTGCCGATGGTGTCTTTTGCGGGGTCATTTGATATGATCAGCAATGGTTTCATGTGAGATGGGAGGGTGAGATGGCGGCTTAATATGCTGTGCCCATCTCCGACGGACACGGCACTAGTCAGCCAGGTAGTGCAAGCGAAAGCGAGCTTCTTGTACACCATGATTACTCATCTGCAAGAGCTACCAGCAACTATTTCAGTTGGTAAATTTAGTTGATTGAAGATACCTAGGGTAGGCGGAAAGATCGGATCTGCCTACCTAACAATTTGTGTAATCTATAAATAGCTATATCTATTTGTGCAAAGTAGTAGTCCAAGGATGACTCTCTAAACACAGTATCTAATGGAAACCGAGTATTCGTACCGGTTAAAGAAGTAAATTACTAGTGAAAGGAAAATGACAAGGAAATAATAGTGTAAAGGAGGATAGGAATCGAAGGGGAGCGACCTCAATGAATCCCCCCTCTATTCACCTTTCTCTAGGACTCGGCCTTCTTGGTAGCCTTGGTCCTGAGCTTCATCATGAGGAACACGAGTCCGTAGATGCCAACCACAAAGACAACAACAATACCTGCATTCCTCCACCCGTAATCTTCTCCATCGAGGTTCAGTGTACGAAGGTAATCCCCGCCCTCGGTGTACTGGCACACACGGCACGCAGTGGTCGCACCTGGGTTCAAGAGGTTGATAGCTGCCCCGGCGCCTTGCTGGTAGCTGGCAAGGTATTCGCCACAGGTCTGGTTAGGAGCCGGGTCAAATACAGCAAGTTCTTCGGGCTTGCAGTGGACAGGCTTATCCCATGTGGTAAAGACAGGTAGGGAGCTCATTAGGTAGTTGAAAGGGTCGATGCAGTACATCCTGCAAACCGACACTGTTATTTTTCAAGTTCCCAATGCGAAGGCTCCAATGTTACTCACCAGTATCTCCAGAACGGCTCGATTTGGCTGTAGGGGATCATGACGCCGTAGAATGAAACTAAAGTCGTGATGACCAGCGGGTTGACGAGAGATGCGAAGACTGCATTGGGGGTATACGCAGCGATCATCTGCCCAATGCCCGTGTATAGGCATTCGTACATGACCTTGAAAGTTGTTAGCTGTGCCGAAGAAAGGCTGGCCTTGAAGTTGGGGCCAAGACTTACCACCACGAAGAACACACTACCTGCATGCTCGGCTGCCGTAGGAAGGCCACAGGTAAAGTACCAGCAGACATAGTAAAGCAGTGCACAGACAAGCAAGTAGGGCAGTTCTGAGACTATCAGCCCGGTGACGAAGGGAGCCCAGTGGTACATCTTGCTCTTCTTCTCGCGAGCCTCGTAGATATCACGCCGGTCAATGAAGAGGGGTTGGAGCTGCGAAATAACACCCGGCGCAACAAAGATAAAGTTGAAGACGGTAAAGAGATTCTGTTGAAGGTCCGTAAGACTATCCCCGATCATCCAAAACGTGAAGCCATTTAGTAAGGCTAGGCTGATATGCATGGCAAACTTGTTATCGACGTACTCGGTATTCCGGAAAAGCGAGATATTCATGCGGTGCGTCACCAGTTTAACCTGCGTCTACATGGAAGCCGCAAACTCGTTCTCGTCATGCTCGACGCCCGAGGGTCTCGCGGCAGCCTCTACAACCATGTGATCCAGGTCCTTGGAAAGCTGGTCATTTTCCGGCGACTGCAACCAGATCTGATTCCAGTCTTAATCATGGGAGGGACCCCCGTTCCCTGACACCACATCGATCATGTGCTCCCCAGATGACAACAGGTGCTTCGACTTGTGGTGTTGTTCCCGAGGAATAAGGAGGTTGCGACCACCATCTCCTCCCCCCCTCCCGAAGGACGCAGCTCGACTTGGTGCGCCTTAGTTGCACTTTTAAATCTCTTGCATGTCCACGGGTTGAAGAGTTCAGGATTCACGTTGCATCCAAAATCCATTCAATCGCGGCAGTTTGAACAAGCATTCTCGTCAGGCCCCTCCCTTGTTGTTTATCTTCTCATAAGCAACTTGGCTTGTCAAAACGGCGCACTCGACTTCAACTTTTGCTCATGTTCATGAGCTTTTAGATAGGTAGAGTAATTCTGGCCCTAGTATCGAGTAGATTGTCGACGATGAACCTATTGAAAAACTGTTGAAGGCTTACACTTTCGATGTAGTTGAAGCCCGGCCCTTGGTGGAATAGCTAAGCCAGAAGACAGAAGACTTGTACATCAGACGCCGCGTTTCGCCCATGTTTAAAGCAGGGTAAGCCATGATTTGTCTACTTGGAGAGTTGGTAGAATAGACGAACTACGTTGCTTCAAAGATACCTCTGATTGACGCCACGGTGAATCCATCATAACATTCACGTTTCATTAATCAACCGTGTTGACGTTCTTGACCCAATATACTCCGGCGCGGCCGCATTAAATACAGCTCTTCCCGGTCTACATCAGCCCATACCTGTGGATGGAAAAGCTTTTAAACCGAAGCCAGTCCCTCGGATTGTTCGGCACCATCTAGATCCTTCAGCCAATCTACCCTGTGCTCAATCGTCGGCCTCAACGCAGTCTCGGCAAGCTTAAAGTCATCCACTGTGCCGATCCTAAGCATGCTCGCCCCCGGGTAACTCTCAGCTCTTCGGTACATTAATGAGCCGCACGTGGAACAGAAAAGGTTGGTCATGAGATTGCCCTTTCGCTCGATGGTATCCGACTGGCCGAATTGGTTGAGATTCTCCTCCCCCCTAACATGTTTCAGGTGTGAGTCGAGGATGATGAAGCTCGTGGTAAACATTGAAGCCGTGATCTTGCGGCAGTCGCTGCAGTGGCAGATAAATGCGAAGACGAAGCCTGGTTTAGATAGCGGCTGCGACTAACGATGAGACAATGTGCTTTCTCCGGTGGGGGGTATCTTGATGAACTCACAAAGGAGAGCTGCACAGCGCCGCAGTAGCATGTCGCTGTCGCTTCTTCCTCGGTTGACCAGCCGTCCTGCGCAAGGCCGGCCCGGGGGAAGAAAGACCCTGTCCCGTCAGCCATGTTGATAGTGATAGGATGTATCGGGGTGATGACTTGAAGAGAGAATCAATCTCCTCTGGAATTAAACCTCGACTTGTATGGGTTGAGATTCCAAATGCCCACGGAAAATAGCTTCAATTACTCAACTGCATCCCCCTATTTATACACCCACCGGCGGACGGCAATGCGCAATTGTATTGCTCCCTTGTTAACCGAAAGTCCGCACCTCCCGAGAGACCTCCATGTCGAATGTTATAAACCTAATACATTTCCATCCTACAACAACAGAAGCGGTTGATTGGGTAATGATTCAACCGGGAACCATGACATACAGAACATAACGTTATGTGTTTTTTTTTCATGGCTAGAATGGATTCCCGGGTAGATAGCCCATTCCTTAATTCACTAACGAAGATGGGCGCTTTGACCGGGTGTGACTTGGCAATGGATATATCGGCAAGAATAGTAATCAAGAATTCATGTTACAACACGGGTAGGCAGATAATCAGCTGGTGCCTCGCCAAACAATCGTGATGGAACCACCAGTGATGAGCTATGGGCATCCAGCGTAGTATCTAGAGCAGACTAGCTTGACCCCTTTCGAAGATGGCGCGCTTCACCTCCTTACTTAGACCCACGCCTCCTTCGACCGTGCCATCGAAAATCTTCCTCCATCCAACCGCATTAAGAAGCCACACGACATACTCATTTGCTCCCTGCCATATATACTCTCCCTCGCGGAGGGCCGGCTTCTTTCTCAGGACATGCTGCACCACCAGTCGCGCAAACTCTTCGGGCTTCATGCCATCTCGCAGATGAAGCCTGGATCTCTCCTTGAGGAGGGATTCACCATCGATGAAAAGACTGTCTGGGGCGAATCGCACCTTGTCGGGCGACGTGAGTTTCGTCGATACCATTCCCATAAACAGAGTAACCACCTTGATACCCAGAGGGGCTAGCTCGATCCTCAGGGTGTCAGAGTAGGAGGATACAGCCGCCTTGGAGGCATTATACTGAGCAGCATATACATAAGGGAGCCGGGCTACAATCGACGCAGTATTGATGATGGTAGGCGGTGTGGTCGAGCCTGCGACTGAGGCAAGGAGGAGCGGCGTAAAGGCTCGAACCATATCAAACAGGCCAAAGACATTGGTGTTGAACATATCCCGGACTCGATCCTGGTCGGCCTCAATCGCCGGAGCCTCGTACACTTGGATGGTCAGCCCACATCGGAAACCCGATGTATAAAGTCACTTACTTATGCCAGCGTTGTTAAACAAGACATCTAGCTTCCCTCCAGTCCGGCTAGTGATCTTAGTCCTGAGGCCGGATATGCTTTCCGGCCGGGTGACATCAAGTGTTAGGGTCTCAATGCCTTTCTCTTGAAGTAGGGTGAGCGACTTTGTGGATCGAGCGGTAGCAAAGACTCGAAACCCTTGAGCTGCGAACTCGAGAGCGAGGGCATGACCAGCTCCGCCTTCTGAGCAGCTATACGTGGATGGAAAGAGTCATGTTAGTCAGGGGTCAAGGTCAAAGTCAATGTGAGGAATCAAAAAGGTGAGCTATGACGAACCCAGTGATGAGTATGGTGCGCTGCTTGGACATATTGAAGTTTGTCATGTGAAACCTGTTTTTGTAGATTGGATTGTCTATTCTACAGGCATCTTGTGTTCTTCTGCGCTCTATTTATTTAGGCTTTGTTATTTATTATTTGGATATGAACGTTCATTTACATAGCATACCATGCCATAGCACCTTATCAGTGAGATCTCTTTCGGAGGCTTTTTCGCATGGCATTGCTAATGATCTCAATGTCGGAGTTGTTATGCCACACACTTCTAATCGTGCTCTTGGCTACATATGCTGACGGAGCCAGTGAGACGTAATCACTTCCGAGAATTTAATCGATTAGTGAACGGCCCGGTTGCTTTGACACAGACACTCTAAGCGAAAATTGCGGGGGGTTGGGCTCTGCACGGAGCGAAAATAGTGCAACAACCTCCCTGGCGTGCGTCCTCAGACAGACACAGTCATCCCTCGGACAGATTGCTTCAACTATTCAAGTTTCCAGAGGGTCTGTTAACTACTGGTATCACGCAGTATATGAAAAGATGAGGCAACCAGCCAGGGAGAAGGATGAAGCCATCGAGGTGGGTTGGCCATCTTTTCTGTATCCCGATTCCCCTTCACCCTTCCCGTCGGCTTGGATACGCACGTCATCTTCAGGTTTATCCTACCTAGGGCCTGGGAAAATCTCGCCGCTATCCAGACCAAGCAGCTCACTTCTTACAGGCACGCCGAGAGCGAAACCGTCGAGCCCAGCGAGTCTTTCGCCAGCGTCGACAGGCCAACAAGGAGGCACAGCGGTGCCGAATCCAGCAGCTCGAGAAGACGGTTGAGGAACTGAGCAATGTCATTATCAACTTCTGCGACGAGATGATCGGGACCGAGGAGATTGTGAGGGAAAAAAGGTTAATGGCTCGACTCCAGCTCTGCACGACCCAGGCCCTCGTCCTAGCGAGGTCGGTTTCCAATACGAACGTAAACCGCACGGTTCGAGAGACAGAGGACGATGAGCAGGAGATGGAGAAATACAAATACCCGACTAGGAAACTGGATCAGAAGTTGACGAATTCCAACTTGCCACAGGCATCCTCGTGTCATCATCCCGACAGAGCCTCCGCAATGGCGCCTCCTCTCACTCACCAAGCTTGGCTCCAGACGTACCAACATGACTTGGACACTAGCTCTTCTTTCCCGCTCCATCTTGTCGAGACGACCATCTCCCGAGCATGTCTGTACCTCAACGGCGATGTTCACATAGCGGTCGAAGACCTGGAGCGCGCATTTGGTTTGTCGCTGCGCATCCATACACGTCAGCAGCTCTTGGCTCACCTGCGATGGCTGCTCGGGGCAGGCAAGGACGAAATGCATCAAGCGACGGGGATCAACTGGAGCACAAAGGCCTGGTCTAGAGGAGGAAGCGGTAGCACAGATCTGGCTTGGCCGTTCGCAGAGGATGGCAGCCCCGACACAGACAATGGCTCGGAAGACGAGGACCTAAAGCCCGAGTTCCTTACCGCACTGGGCGTCCAGGAGCAGCTTGAGAGCCTTGGTGCTAAGGTCCTTGGGTTAGACTTGATGGAGCTGAGCATTAGCGGATACGAATCCCTCTAGACCGTAGACTCGGGCCCTGCTTTGCTTAGTGCTGTCCGGCCCGCACGCACTCCCAGCTTGGTGGGATCGACCGCCTTAATAGTGTGGCTTAATACATCTATTCTCGCGGCCAATCTGGCCTACATGGCCATGTGCTTGGAGAAGGGACCTGTATATCCGCGCCGCGGGGTTGCCAAGGCGGTAGAGGCATCTGTGATAACGGCTCATGGAGGGTGAAGCTGCTGACGTGCCCTGCGGGCTGCAGGTGGCCGAAAGGCCTAAGAAAGGCCACTGTGTTAGCATTGGGATATGATGCTATGATGTGCTCGAAATGTGTTCTTTATTATAGTTCAAGTCGGGATAACCGATGACGAAGATCGTACGCTGTTTGGGTTTTGATGATAGTTGTCCTTTCCGTGTCTGAACCATCAGAACCGGTATGCAGTACTTGGTAACGAATATATGTGCTCATCCCACGTAACCCCCTAATCCTGGTTGAACATTACACAATGTTGATGACCGAAAACTGAGGCTTGACACCAAAGAGTTCCTTGTCAACGTCCTCGTCTCGAAAGATTCGATCGAAACCCTCACCCATATGGCTGGTTTCGCACTTCCCAATTCGTTGATAGGTATCCGGTGCTCCAGCAGAATGCTTTTCCAAGACAAGATGGTCGATTACCATGTAATCTCCCACCTCGCTGACATGGCACGCTTTGATAGGAAGAAGAAAAAGAGGATGTTCTCTATCCCACTTTTTGGAAGACGTATCCAAATGGAGCGTCCGGATTGGAGACGCTGGCCGAATGCGAATCATGGCCTGTCTAAACCACTCTGCTGGGAATAAGGCGCCATGCAATTTAATGCATCCATCGCGTACTCCAATCATTGGATCCGCTTCTCGATTTGTCGTTTCTATGGAGATGACGGACACGAGGTTAGCATTCCTATGGCCTTTTTCTCTCACAAGCACCTCGACGGAACTTTGGACCGACGCCCAGGACCAGGAGGGGGCCAGATAGTCAGCAGGGCTAGGTTTTGGGGAGGATACCCTCCAGCAGAGCATCTCGACCAGGCAGGACTTCCATAGGCCAAAGACATATTCGTCGCCGGTATTCTCTTGAAAGAACTTGGCTATTCCTGCAAATGCGGCAAGCTTATCAGTTTGCTTGGTCAAGGAGCATCCTGAGTAGCGCTCGACAAGGCCGCCCCAGAGGTTAAACATATCATCCGAGAACAAAGTCCCTTGGTCGTCCAATCCACTTGATCGAAGTCCAGGAGCTGCAACTTGAGAAACGGCATGAGAGCTTTTGTCGGATATGTGGCCTGGGATACTGCCTGGGAAGCCTTCGCACTTGTTGTCCGTCATACATTCCCAGAGGATCTGCTCATGGCCAAAGTAAAGGACCCGCGGGGATAAGAAGCGCTCCTGAAAAATCCACCCTCTACTGAGGAGTTCACTTTTGTTAAAATGCATGGACCAGTAGTTCTTTTCCCATATGTAGAAGTCCTCGGGCATGCCATCCCCACGGGCAATCTTTACAACCCCTGGACGCATCAGTTCGGGCTGTCGTGAACGGAAAAGGCCTCCTTCAGGACCCGAAGACGCAGAGGCAGAAATAGTACAGACAGAGTTTGCGTACACATGTCGCATAGTGGCAGACTCGGAAGCCCAGTCTTGAGACGAATCTTGAATTATGCACAGAGCATCAATCCAAACATATCGAACAGAAAAGCGCCGTGCAACAGTTATGAGGTCTTGAAAGGTCTGTGGAAGGTCAGCGATGGGCTGTCCCCGGCGAAATTTATCCATGTTTGACTCGAGGAGCACGATGCTTGGCTCTGTTCCCCAGCGATAACTGAGGGTGATGTAGAGAGCCGAGGACGGATGTAAGCCGTCTTCAGCGACGATACTCAGCTTCCATAAGTCATCACCCTCTGACCCAACATCTATCAAACGCGTGGGGAGCCATTTCCCAGATTCAGACAGTCTATTGCACGACCCATGCTGAGCACGGCAACATGTTAACCAGACATAAGCCTGGTTTAGACTCTGTGACGAAGAGGTCCTGTCCCCCAGAGAAAGCCATGGTGAGAGATAACACGACTTTAACGCTATCCAAAAAGTCAGCTACCAAAAGCCTTGTTCCAAGTTCGGGATACGGACCTTTCTTAGCGACCATACGAAATTCGTTAAACATATACGAACCTGGCACGAGAAGGCTTATGAATTGCTGGCCCTCGTCGATGCCGGCCGGCGTAAAATTGGCTCGATATTTTATCGGTAGTCGACTTTCATCGTAAATGACTTTTTCTTGATCGCGCTTAATACTAAAACGACCTTGTTCATCTATGTTCCAAGCGCGTGAACATACGAAGCAGTCGTCCCGAACAGCTTGCCTGACGGCGTCTAGGGTCAAGTGGTGGTCTCCATTCGAATGAGTTGCGACTGAGTTACGAAGGGCAGAAACGCAAGCAGTGCAAAGGTGACTAACTTCCGCCATGTCGTCGTTGAGGTGGCGTCTGCGATGGCCGTCGCTTGGAGATAAGTTGAAAGAGCTTAGCTGCCTGACGGGAGAGGGGGCTTCCGCAGTCTAGCTTACGCCTCTACAATGTCCCATTGGTCCGTTCGTACGGGCATCTCCATTCGTGAATCCTTCGATTCGCGTTGATTGGCTAGGTTGAGATGACAAGGGGGGAGCGAGCATTGGTAATCTTGACTCCCGGACAGCCTCATCACAATCAACCTTCTTCTCCTTGCATTCCTTCTCCGCGATCACGCCGTTCATATGCCGTTGGCTTGGGATACGTATGCAGAACAGATATGACGCGTGTTAAACCTGGCCAGAGACAGCGCACCAGGGCCCCAAAGGTCCGTACAGGATGTGGAACTTGCAAGTGAGTGCCCACTGTCTTTGATGCGAGAACGTTTACTAACTGTGCATGCAGGAGTTGGTCACATATTTTCATAATCTTATGGTTTGTCGGCTAATGTTGATGGTAGTTCGAAAGGTCAAGTGTGACGAGGGCCGTCCAGCCTGCAAGAGATGTACGTCATTTTAAATACCCGACTTGACAAGCAACTTACTCGATTCCAGGTACCTCAACAGGCCGAAAATGCGATGGCTATCGGGATGACTCTCCAAACTCTGTGATTTTGCCGGCGGGTGTCGGCTCCGTCTACGCCCTGACACCCCAAGCGAGATCCTTACAGTTCTTTACGGAAAAGACCCTCGCCGGGCTCCAGATCTTCTTTCCAGACCAATTATGGAATACCAAGATTCTTCAGGTGGCCCAGTCTACCGAATGTATCAGAAATGCTGTCATCGCTTTGGCCTCGTTCCACGAGCAGTATCTTAAGCTGACTTCGACGCAACCACCTGACTCAAAGTTTGGGCTGGGTCACTACAATCTTGCCATCAGGCAGTCAATTTCATCTTCAAATGAGGCATCATCACCGCCACATATACCCATTCTTTCATGTCTGATATTCGTCTGCATCGAGGTAAGTTCACTTCTCTCATCTTCAGATGTATGCTCACACCACCAAGGTCCTCCAGGGCAAAATTGAATCAGCTATCGCACTCTTCAAATACGGCTGCAAAATGATTGAACATCATCAACCCGACATTTGTTCGGTCAACCAAATGGGAAATTGCTACCTTAACCCTCAACTCCGATCTGATGCAATTATGACTCTGCAGCTCGCTAAAGCATTGTTCAAACGTATCGCCGTCCAGATCTACATGGTGAGAAAACAATCGCGAACTGGAGTATTTTTCGCTAACATTGGGCTAGCTTACTGGAGACGTGGATACTCAACTTGTTATCGCATTCAAGAACACATTCGGAGGAGCGTATCCCCTCCATGAAAGGCCCTTCAGATGCCTCGCCGAAGCACGAGAGGCACTTCTAGACATAATCGTAGAGCAAGCCAGTCCTGGGCTCAAAGGACAAGATGCTCAGCAGCTCATGTTTCACTCTGTCAAGATTAGGCAGTGGTGCTCTTTATTCGACGCCCTCGTAGCCAAGGACTACTCTGGCGAGAAACCCATAAACGAGGTCGAGCGAAGGGCCATTGCACTTTTGCAAGCCTATCGACAATACCTGGAGATCAACGTCGCCAAATATGCGTATGGTCAAGGTGACCCCTGCTTCTGGGATCGTTTTACGGCTGAGTTTGGCAACATGATCAATAACGCCGCTATCGCGACCGGCTTTGACGGCAAGGGGCCAGAGCAAACTTCAAAGTCATTTTTCCACATGGACATTGGCGTTTCATCAATTCTTTTTTCCATAATAGCAAGATGTCGAGACCCAACGATACGCAGAAAGGCAATCGGGATCATGCTCGCAGACAGGTCTCAGGAAGGCGTTTGGAACTCGCAGCTGGCAGCACAAGGTGCAAGGAAGCTGATGGAACTTGAAGAGAGTCGAAGTGGGAAGGAAGTCAAGTGCAGTCAAGATATCCCTGAGGAGGCGAGAGTACGGACAGTGCGTTTGTATTTGGAGAATGGCAAGAGGACAGCCAAGATGGTATATGGGTTTGATAAGGGCTCCTGGGAGTGGATGATACCGTCTTAAGGAGGAATTATGACTGGGTACAGCCACTTGCACAGTCCCAAAGTAGCATTTCTAGAGTAGTCGTCATCACAGCCACAAACTAGTGAAGCTATACAACCCTGTCAATTCCCAGCTCGCCCCAGTGCCCGTACGAACCGACGAATCACAATGAGCCACTACCCAAGTCGAAATTACTTGCCCTGGCTCTGAACCTTGTATCTTTGAGAAGCTGAGACTCGTCACAGGGCTGAGCAAAAAGAGTTTAGGTTCTGCCTTCTATTACAAGCTGTTATTACGTATCTGGTCTCGTACGGTCCGTCACATTAGGATCAAACGTGATGGATTCATCTACAACACCATGCCTTAATTAAATAGCTTCTAATTGATCTTCACTCATGAGACGCGTAAGACGGTGTGCACTTGCTTCGAGTTTGTGAGTATAAATGCAATCGCATGTCTTCAGCCAATATTCTCAACACCAAAGCAAACGTTCTCCGCCTTCATCAAGATGCGGGTTCTCGGTTCTGGCTTGGGCATCAATGCCTTTTTTGCATTCCAACTTTTCACATCTTCTCTGCTCTTTGCTCAGGCTACACAAGTTGTCGAGTATCCGATCAAACGAGTTCAAAGATCTACTCCTGACAATGTTGTGTCTACCAACATCTACAACGAGCAATGGATCTACACGGTAGAAAGTAAGCATACCAGCACTTCTCAAGCACACCAGTCACTAACACTCATAAACAGTTGCAATCGGAACCCCACCACAAAAGACTCTCGTGCAAGTAGATACAGGATCTGCCTACCTCTGGGTTAACGCAAACTGCTCCTCGGCACCCACGGCTTTTGATCAACAAAAGTTCTGCAAGAGTGTTCCTCGCTACGATCCTGGGGCCTCCAGCTCTGTTGAAGGACCTATTGGCTCTCGTACACTTGGGTATGGGTCGGGCGAAGAGATCATTGGCGCCATTGTCGATGTCTACGAAGACGCAGTTACTGTGGGTGGTAGGTTCTCTGAATTCTAACCCCAAATTCTCGAGGGAAACTGACCGTGAAATTAGATGCCAAAATTAAGACTCAAAGATTTGGAGTTGCATCCAACAGCCTCGGACTTCCAGTCGGCATCATGGGGCTTGGACCCGTCTTCAACGAGACTTTCGATTTTAGGGAGCCTTACGCCTTGGTGCTGGATTCGTTGGCGGTTGACAATATCATTGCCAGCAGGGCCTACAGCCTTGCCCTTGGTTCTGCATCAGATGACGGTGGTAAGTGAGGCCCAATATCTTTGTGTATTACTTCTAACGCGGTTGTTCGCAGGTTCATTGATTTTTGGGGGCCTGGATAGAGGCAAATTCTCGGGATCTCTCAAGAAAACTCCCGTCGTCAAGAGCCGAGACGGTGGCACAAGGTTTGTCTACTCTATACCACGGCCTCTTATTTTCGCCCCTAACCCCAGATTCAAGGTTCACAGTCAACCTCTCCTCCATTGGAGCCGACGCCGGAAACGGGACCCGCCGACAATACTCCCTCAAAGACACTAACGTCCATCTCGACAGCGGTCACACATTTTCTAGGCTACAAGCAGACCTGGCAGAGCAAATCTTCAAGGATCTAGGCGCCGAGCTTGATGAGGATCTTGGCTTTTACCTCGTTGACTGCAAATTGCGAGACCACGAAGGAGGCATCACCTTTGAATTCAGTGATAAGATCATCACGGTCCCCTTCCGTGAGTTTGTTTACACTGCTCAAGGTCTCTGTGCTGTTGGTCTGGATCCTATTAAGGAGGGCGAACAGCAGATTCTTGGTGACAGTTTCCTGAGAGCGGCATATGGTGAGTGTATGAACCCGTTGTTTTGTGAAGTTTACTAACTCAATTAGTGGTCTTTGATTGGGATAATGAGGAAATCCACATCGCACAAGCTGCTAACTGCAGTTCGGAGATTGTCCCCATCGGTCGCGGCAGTGGTGCTGTGCCCTCAGTCGTAGGCGCATGTGGCTCAAATACTACCACTTCCACGACGGGCTCGACTCCCTCAGCCACAGACCTCACTTCTTCTGCTGGCCATTTGCATGTCGGAAAGTGGCAGTTCGTTGGTACCCTAGCTACCCTGCTTCTCGTTTGTGTCTTTTTTGTGTGATCTTACTCCAGTGATAGACACCCGAGTAGGATTGGAGGATAGAAGTTTAGATTCGTGACGCTTGGCAGTTCGATTACGGTGTTTGGAGACAGCATACAATTAGTGGCCATGTCTTTTCAACTTAGATAGATGCAGACAATAAAGAACAAATACACCTGTTCAAACCCTTGTCAGTAGAGTCAAATGTATTTCCAGAGTCTCTAGTTCTATACCTCATCGTTTCCACGTCTATTCTCACCCCCCATTCCAAGTCTAACACGATCCCAAAACTCCAAAACCTCTAAAGTCGTGAAATCATAACATCGTAGCCATTCGAAGCAGCCTGAGCTGCAGATTCCGTTGGCGTAGCATAAATCAGATCCTCCTCACTCTTCTGCGCCTCCAACTGCTCAACCTCCCTCGTTTGTTCCCAGTGCACCGTTCCATATCGATACATCTCCCCAAAAGTCCCGGGCCGATGATCTAAATCCTGAATCTGTTTGACAAGATCTCCCAGAGCGGGTGCTCCTCCTGCTGAACTGTGGTAGACCTTGTACATGTGGCTCTTTTCTAGCATCTCGATAACAAACGCCTCGGCCTTTGCCCTTTTCTCTAGATCTGGCTCATCCAATCGCGTCGTAAACATCTCAACCTGTTTGTATCCGTCGTATTCAGTCCTAATGGCGCCGAGTATACCATTCCAGATACCCTCAACCATGAAAACCTTGTTCTCAAAGTACTCACGACCATTCCAGCCGGTGCTGACGTCGTACAAGTTTCGAGTGCGATCGCCGATGAGCATCTGAGAAACATAGTCACTCATGGACTTGATCTTGTCCTCCATGCCCCAGTCAGCCATACCGTCCGCGAGCCCGATATCCTTGATGAGAGGATGGGTGTGGACGCCGTCAACATTGGTTCGGCCTTGCCAAATCGCTTTGAAACCGTTGTGCCAGTTTTCGATGAACTTGCAGCCCTTCCTAGCGGCAAACATGTAGTTGCCGAAACTACCCCATTGCTTCCTGATCTGACCACTGATGATCCAAGCAGCCATCTCATACTGCGAGCCAGGGGCCGTGAGAGCATCCCAGAAGAGAGCATCGAGGTGTGTGTGAAGCATGTTTCCGACATCCATCCAGACACCGCCATGCTCAAACAGCAGAGGCAAACGCACAAGGTCAGCAGCATGCTGAGGAGCATGCCTACCATCCATAGTTTTGTTGATAAAACACTCAGGGAACCATTCCTCTTCAACATAATTGTAGATGTTGTTTGGCGAATCATCAATAAGGTCGACAATGCGTACAGTCCACGAAGGTCCAAGACGTCGCACCCAATTGAGCACAGTGCAACGATAACTCGGATACATCTTATCGATACCCTTGTCCCAAAAAGCCCAAACGTTCTTCTCAGAGGTGATGGGCTGGAATGTTTGAAGCTGGGCAATGATGTCCTTGTCGGATCTCAGGTCGAGGAGTTCACGAGGAATTTCGCGGAGGCCAGTAGCCGATTTGGGAATTTGGAATTCAGACTCCATCGTGTTGTAGGCAGTAGATGAGTTGTGCAGATGAAGTTATTGTTGTGTTGCGTTGAGCTTCTCGTTTGAAGGCGCAACTCGTCCTTTTAATCTTTTCATCCCTTCCATTTTAGGAAAATGATTCATAGTGATATGACCGCCACTGAATCCACTTGGTGCGCCTTGGCTGTTGGCTGTGTTATGGCTTGCAAACGCACATTGCTTCTATGGAATTACCAAATAGCCTTAATACATCAATATTAAGGAGAGCTTTCGGATCACTGAATACGATTTATATCCACGTGACAATCAATTGTACCGTTACATTGAACATGATGCATTGCTGCCTGGTTGATTCCTTCGTTTGCCAAGACTTGACCTTAGCCGAGAACTCAAGACTCATTCCCCTGCAATCCGCTCGTATGAATTGCAAGATCCTTGCCATTATTCTCTTTTTCCACTAGATTAAAACGTAGCTATCATGCGCAGGTTTCTCGATTGGTTCATAACCGCCATCACCAAACGTCAATCAACATCAGCCTCGGTAAACACGCCAGGCAAACGCCTCACCTGAATAGCCTTGCATACTCTCAAACATAAATGCTGACTCGGCTCGATTTTATTCCCGTTTCCGTCAATCTCCACCAAAATCTCACTCTGTCTCATGATCTGTTTCATCTCACGCCATAAGAGTTCGTCTTCAACCTCCAAGCTTCATCTCATCAACAGTTGAAACAGACGAAAACCGCTCACATGGATAACGATCCTGTTGAGCCATTGCCGGCTGACACCGGTCCCAGCGATGACCCTGCATCCATCAATGAGGGCGTCACTCGATCCCGTATCGACCATTTCCAGAAGAATACTCGTCCACGAACTGAAGAGATCTTGAAAGAGAAAGGTGAGTACTCTTGACTCGAACAACCATGTCAACTCGCTAACTAGAATTAGGCGATGATATCAGCAAGTACAACTTCAACGACTTACCCGAGGCGGCGCATCAAGCTCGCGAAGACCGCTTCATCGAGTGTGTTAAGACCTTACTCGACCTTGCCCTTGGAGAGGACACAGCACTTCCACAGCCTAGCCCCGAGGACCCGAAGAAGGATGATGAACCGCCCATCTCCGAGGAGTCCCTCTACTCGACAATTCCTCTCGACATTTCTCCCTTCTGCGACTCGGTGCGCCTCATAGAGCTATTGCCTGCAACCAGCCCAGATGCACCCATTTGCGCCAACATGAAGTGTCCCAGAAACTTTACAGGATTGCCCAAGTATGAGGCACTCTCATATGTGCATGGCTCGCCTGGGCATGTTCGTGCCATTACAGTCAACGAGCGTCAAATCATGGTCAACTCCAACATCCACGACGCCCTCAAGTACCTCCGTCGCCCAAAATACTCACGAATCTTATGGGTGGACCAGCTATGCATCAACCAGAAAGACGCAGTCGAAAAGTCTCACCAGGTAGCTCGCATGGGAGACATCTATCGCAAGGCCACCGACGTCGTCATCTTTCTCGGACCTCCCACTGCACCCCTGACCTTCTTCATGGATGCGCTAGCCAACAAACGACTCATCGATCTGCAAGACGAAACATTGTCCGAGCCAGGCAGTATCCTTCAACTGGCAGTCGAAGCCGTCTGCGCCTTTTGCTCAAACTCATGGTGGACACGACTCTGGACGCATCAGGAATTCTACCTCACCAACGGCGACCCTTTGTGGTACTGCGGAGATCTATCAGCTCGCACCTCTCAGATCCAAGACGAGCTTATCCGGCTCCGAAAGGATTTTCTCAACCACCGTGCCGACCTGGAAGACCGAGGCATCCCAGACCTCAGCCTGGAAAACGCGTTTAATAATCTATTTCCCATGGTTCTGGATCAACTCGCCCAACGGTCCAACTCCAGAGGTCCTCGTCGCCCAAAGGACAACGGACGAGGTACTTACCAGCCAAAGACGCGCCTTCATATCCTTCCTTCCGTGCTCTACGCACAATTGGACAGGATTGCCTCAGATCCCCGAGACTACGTTTATGGCGTTCGAGATCTCATGGGTCCTATGTTCAGCCAGACCGTTCTCCCGAACTATGCGAAGAGTGCTGAGTACGCATTCGAACTACTCGCCGTGTGGCTTCTCCTCGTAGAATCCTGGGCTGACATGTTCTGGCACTACCCTTCTCGACCCGCCACTTCCACTGATGATCCCATCCCCCCCTCATGGGTTCCAGACTTTTCTCGTCGATCGCGGATGCCCGCCTTCGAGCCAACTCCGGCCAACGCAAACCCCAGCAAGGATCCTGGACACATCAGTTGTGCTATCGTGGATCGAGTGCTGCACATCCAAGGACGGGATCTTGGCACAATCAAGAACATTGTTCTACTACCCGCTGACAACAGCCTCGCCTTGATTCACCAGCTTTGGCGATTTGACAGCCAGCACAACGACCTGTCCACGGCATTCGCCCGGCTTGGCCTCGTCGCTAGATTACCCTCATCTTCCTTCTACTGGGCCCTAGACCAGTTGACAGGCGTCGATCAAGCAACGTCGACTCGTACTCTGCTGAACTTTCAGATGGACGTTGCCGTCTTATTCAACATTCTCGAGGAAGAGTATGACAAGGTGCGACGAGACATTGACGCAAACCTGCTTGTTGGTGAGGGCTCCCAAGACGACGATGAATCAGAGAACGCTTCTGTGTAT
>JABCKE020002389.1:0-15134 GCA_013186425.2 Fusarium sp. NRRL 62610 | reverse complement strand
CCCGATAGGCTCTGCTAAAAGAGAAGACCTTACTCGTCAAAGAAGCTTTCTTTCTTTTTTTTTTGCTACAAAAAGACGTGGGATGGGGCGTGGGAGGGATAAAAAAGTCGGCGCGGAGACTTGCCGGTTGTGCATCCCGAGCCGACTTTTTGGAAGAGTTGGACAAATGGTAGATTTACAGGGCCAAGAAGCCGAATTCGACCACCAGAAATGGGGGAAAACTCTTCCTCGGAACATTTCTGATGTGCTGCTGCTGTCTCATGGGTAATCCTCCCCTCCCCGCGAATTGTTGCGTATGCTCCGCCCCGGTCAAGACACCGGGCGGCCACGGCGTCCGTCCCCCGTCGACCGAGAGCGGATACTGAGAGCGTTCTCCCCAATTTGGTCTAGCTCTGGGATTCAGCGAAGACGGGGATGGGGTTTGGAGTTGATGAGTGTTTGAAAAGGCCGCACAACTTGATACATTAACAATAGATGGCCCAGCAATGCGTGTGAGTTCGCCAGATGGTGTATATAAGTCAGGGCTATCAACTCGTCGTTATACCTGCCCTCAGCCAAGTAACTCGACTATAACAGTAATCCTCTCTCTAGCGTATGTTCGTCATGGCCTCCCCCTAAAGTGACCATCGTATGGTTTCTGCGGTTCCGTATCTCCTCGACTTACCAATCCGTTCGTCCTTGACCTGCCTCTCCACCTGAGCGTGAGTGGTGGTGATGCTGTCTCAGCGCCTGGACCAGCCAGTCCATCCTTGACCGAGAATCCCTGTCTCCCTTGTGTCCGGCTGCGAGGGATGCTTGCTCGCTCACCTTAAGACAAGGGGGGATACCAATGACAGGACCACTTATCAGCAGTCCTTTCCAAAGAGTAAATAAACTTTAATACGTCCAAGATAACTTCACCTTCAACATCGTTCTCATGTTGTCTTGTTTCCTTGATTGACACAGCACCTGTAGAGACCCAATCCTTTTTCTTCCTGTAACTATCTAGCTAATCTACAATCCTGGCCTCTCAACCTTCAGTTCGAGGCCCTCGGCTTCTTCAATAAAACATTACCAAAACGCAATCGTATAATCCCCGAATGCGGCAACATGCCTATACAGTTCACTCCCACACTGCGCACTCCTTCTTAATGAGACATCACCTCCCGATAACGATCCATGCCCAGGTCCACCGAGTACGCCAGCAGGCGGTCTTGTGTAAGGGGCAAGTTGAGAATCTTGGCCCGAAGTTCCATGTCCTGAGAGTCTGTTAGTACTGATTCATGAGAAGGGATCACATCTTCAACACGTACCTGTTTTTTCTTTGTGGCCTTCAAAATCTCCTTGGCAGTCTCATCTGCCATATCCGACACTGCAGCGTACCGCAAAACCTCTGAATCCGCCACATCCTCATCCATCGCATGCAGTCCAGCGAGAAGTCTCTCCAGCACGATAGCTGGTGGCATCTCGCCCTTGCTTCGGTGCTGGATCAAAGTCAAGAAGAGGTTATAAATCTCTCCACCCAATGACCAGTTCGAAATAGCCATGTGCCGACCTTCAAATTGAGAGATGAGAGCTGACAGGTTGTCATACTCGCGCTCCACAATCGCCAAAGGCGCAACCTCCTTGACCAGCACTCGGTGAGCCTCGACAAAAGAGCCAGCGCGCAGAAGGCACTGGACTTCAGCGTACGCGTCCTTCTTCACGCTGCGCATGTACAAAGCCAGAGCCTCCCAGATCCACGACGAGGGAATGCAAAACTTCTCTACCAGGACTCCAAATGCTGTGCTTGTCTCGTCCCCAATCGAACCGGCATGTCGGGCCAGCTGTTCTTGAATGGCCATCTTTCGGGCAACCGAGTTGCTCAGGTGGAGCAGCACGAACACGGCCTCAAGCCACTCGCCAGCACTGGTGAGTTGTGATGCGTAGGCGATGGTAGCAGCGTCGGCCTTCTCAGTAGCCCTGTCCCCAAACGAGACCTTGCCAGTAGACACCAGTGCAAGACCCAGTTGCCATGTCAGCCGTACATCAAGAGGTGAGAGCTGCGAGTTTTCGGGCCGCAAGATAGCCTCCAGATCAGAAGCATCGTTTGCGTACAGCTGCAAGAGACCCCAAAGCAGATCTTGTCTGCGGTCAGAGTCCACATCGTCCCACAGTGGCTTGATGCCCTGGTCGATATACCATGGGAGTGGCAGATACTCCTTCTCTTGGTCCACATCATTCTTGAACCCTTGTACGGCAACAGCCAGATCGTCAAACTGCGCAATTCCGTACCACAGTCGGAGACCGAAAGATTGCTTCCAGTCCAGCCCAAACTTTTTCGAGATGACAAACGAGTCCAGTCGGTCCTCAACAGGAACTCCCTTCATGCCTTCACAAACACACGCGTTGCCACTCAGGAGCTCATAGATTGTCCGGATTGATTCCGAGAACTCTGAGAGCATCTTGGAGTCGTGCCAAGCCTTGAGCTGTTCCCTCATGTCCTTCTTGGCGGCATCATTGGTTCCAATGAGGGGGACGAGGGTGGCGAGGCGGAAGTTCTTGCCGTCAAGAAGGTGCTTGCAAGCCTCAGTAACCCGATGACCTGCAAGGCAAGCAACGGCCTTCTCTTCGCTCGAGCCAGCGAGACCGATGGTGGTTGACGAAGCTTGGTCAACCAGGTCGGTCCAGAAATGCGACAGTTCAGCCCTTCGAATCAGGTGTTCGGGTTGTGTAGGATGGGGTTCCAGGTCGTCAAAGAGAATGCTCGCCAAGTCCCATACATGCTTCTCCTGCATACTAGAAGGATCATTCATGTCCTGGTGATGGAAAACATCCTTCAGACTAGCTGCCTTTAGTGAAGCCACGGGAATATTGTCAACCACACGAATCTCGGTCAGCTTATCCTGACTGCCGAGATACCTCTTGGAGGACTGCATATGCTGGTCAGTACCTAGGATCACACGAAAGCTTGTTCCTTGGGGAACTTACATCTGTAGAAAAGGTCGCCAACCGAAGCTCCTGCGTTTCCGTCTGGATCGTAGAACGCTTGAATGATAGGAGGTCCGAGGTCCGAGGAATCGATCGTCGACTGCTCTCAGGATCAAACGGTCGAGGAACAATGAGTGTCTCATCAGGTCCCCAAGTCGGTCGGCCTGCGTCGTGAAAGACCTTTTCGTCATGATCAATAGTCAAATTCTTGTCTTGTCGCTCGTAGGGCCACTAATTATCCAATCTTAGCATCAATTCATATATAAGTCATAGTTACATAAACCTCCAGCGTGTTTCAATCTGGGGCCATTCAGGCAACTGCTAGGGAACCGACCTTGGGGAAACCTTTGCCAGGGATAGAGGCTCGAAGATTCTTGGGGGCTGGCTTGGGCTTCTCGAACAAAGAGTTCATGAGGTCGATACTCGTCGCAAACCCACGTCCCTTGTCCATGCCAATTGTGCTGGCAGCAAAATTATCCATCCTGTCATTCTTGACTGTGCTCTTCCTCCAGATCGACGACTTCCGCAATGTGTCGTTTCCGCTCTTATCAAGATCGATCAGCACACCGGTCTGTCTCGAGGGAGAGTCGTTCAGCTCCCTGAGAAGCTGTCGATCTCGCTTGACAGGGCTGACAGTCTTCCTCAACATCTCCATCCAGTCATCTCCATCTGCAACCTCGAGCTGCACAGGACCAGCAGAGTCCTTTACAGCTCGCATTCTAGCTCTGAGGATGCCTCCAGGAGTGGCCTTGACGGCGTCCTGGGCATCCTCGGACGAGGCATCGTCGTGCTCCGCGGCAAGATGGTGTTCAAGGGAAGACCTCGCCATGTCTTCATCCTCGGACACGTCATATTCCTCACCCACGTCTTCGGCGTACTCATCATCGAGAGACAGCCTAACGTCGTTGGGCGCGGAATCCGCGGAGCTAACCCCTAAAAAAGACTGCTGGCCAGAAAAATCACCTTCATACATCTGCGCCTGCTCATCAAAGCCACCGGGCACGCCTCGGTGCGTCCGGAATTCAAAGGTGTCGTCTTCCATTGGAGTGCTGCCAGTGGTATCCAGAACCATTTCTTGAGGGGCCACAGGCTCCTGCTGGGTGACATCCTCCTCGTCATCCGAGTCATCGTCGTCGAGGCCGTAGGTGGTAAAGTGCTCGACTGAGAAGACCCAGACGCCAGTATCCTGGTCGTAGCTCTCGAAGGCCGTGTTCTCGATACGTTTGAGACGCTCGACGTGCTTGTTGAATCGCTTAGGATCGTTAGAGATTCTCTTGTCGCGAGCTCCACGAGGCCAGGACTGTTCCAGGGCAATTCTCGCGGGCACGTTGAGACCCTTTCCAACAGGTGGCTTCTTGGCTGCCACAGGATAGACAGTGGCCGACCGGGGTTGGAGAACGATCAGGCCACCGCAAATGTCGTCCAGATCGATGTTGCTGATGTCAACGGGAACCTTGAAAGAGACGTATCCAACATTGTCACGTCCAACAGTGAAGCCGTCAACCTTCTGTCGCTGCATACGGTTCATCTTTTCGAGATCCTCCTTGGGGGGTTGCATCCAGTATTGACCGGGAGCATTATCAAAGTTGTTAGCCGAAGCAGCTTCCGGGGTGGCCGTGTTGTCCTCCTCATGAACAATTGCGAGCTCCTTGCCCTTAACTTCCTCCATCTCGGGAGTCTTGGAGCCGTTCGAACCGTTAGTCGGACGAGTCTGGCGGGGAGTCTCCTCGTTGGAGGGGCTGCCGACATCTTCGGGGGCGGGAAGAGCGCCGCGAACAGGAGTACCGTCCTCAGCATCGACATTGCTTGTGTCGAAGCTGACACGCTTCGAGAGCTTGCGAGATCCGGTGCCAGCGTCAGACGACTTGTCCTTCTGCGGAGTCGAGAAGAGATCACTTCTAATGTCTCTGTTGATGACAAGCTTCTTGGAACCAGTGCTACCGTACCATCGAGGCTGAGATCCGTTGGAAAACGCTCCGGGAGCAAGGATACTGTCCTCTGTGTTGAAGCTGCGGCGAAGGTTGTTGGTTGACACGCTCCTGCTCAATGCACCACTCCTGCTAGAGCCAAGTAAGCTGTGGCCGAGGTTTCCGTTTCCTGGCGTGCTCGAGATGCTACTAGCAGGGCTGCCTGAGGGAGTGCCGTAAGTGCTGTACGAGAAACCAAAGCCTCTCTTCTGGGGAGTGGCATAGCGGGATGCGGATGCAGGCGCAAGCTTGTACATGGGCAGAATTGAACTTCTCCTAGGCTTAGAGCTTCCGTTAAGGGGGGTGGCAAGAGGGCCAGGGTTTTGGACCTCGTTGCCGCCCAAGCCTGCAAACAAGCCAGGGGAGCCGAACGCCGAAACATCGCTAATGTTCGCTGTGAGTCCCTGGGGGGCATTGACAGACTGGCTATTACCAAGCATCGAGGCACCGTTCACCTGCTGCTGCTGATTGGTGCTTGCACCAAAGAGAGACGAACCCGGGTTTGGGTTTTGGCCGCCGAACAAGCTAGATCCAGTGACGTTGTTGGTGCCACCGAACACATTGGGTTTCTGCTGTTGGTTGTTTGCATTTCCAAAGAGAGAGGTGCCAGTCGTTGCCTGGTTCGTGGTGTTGGAGCCGAGACCACCGAAGAGGCCAGTACCGCCAGTGTTTGGCTGAGCCGTGTTGTTACCCCCGAAGAGAGAGGTAGTAGCGGGCTTGTTTCCGAACAGGCCGCCGCCGGTGTTGTTGTTCGTGGCGCCAAAACCCGTGGTGTTGGTATTGGTGTTTCCTCCACCGAAAAGGCCACCTCCAGTGGTGTTGGTATTGGTATTTCCTCCACCGAAAAGGCCACCCGCAGGCTTGTTGGTGTTGTTGCCAAACAAGCCTCCACCAGTGTTGTTGTTGGCATTGTTTTGACCAAACAATCCAGTGCCAGTGTTCGTCTGCTGGTTGTTGGTATTTCCTCCACC
Source organism: Fusarium sp. NRRL 62610 (assembly GCA_013186425.2). Lineage (NCBI taxonomy): Eukaryota > Fungi > Ascomycota > Sordariomycetes > Hypocreales > Nectriaceae > Fusarium > Fusarium sp. NRRL 62610. The sequence continues at coordinate 9,247 of JABCKE020002389.1, read as the reverse complement.
GAAGAGGCCTCCTGCAGGCTGGTTGGTGTTGGCATTATTGCCAAAGAGGCCACCACCAGTGTTGGTATTGGTGTTGGTTGCTCCAAAGGCACTGTTCGTGGTGTTGCCAAAACCGCTTGTAGTGGTATTGGTCGCTGTGTTGCCGAAGCTGAACCCAGTCCCAGCAGGCTTGTTCTGGGCGCCTCCAAAGAGACCACCTCCAGTGTTCGTGTTGGTTTGGCCGAAGCCCGTTCCGGTGGTGTTCGTGGCGCCGAAACCTGTGGTGTTGGTATTGGTATTTCCTCCTCCGAAAAGGCCACCACCCGTGTTCGTTGTGCTGCCACCAAACAGACCACCTGCAGGCTTGTTGGCATTGTTACCAAACAAGCCTCCACCAGCAGCATTGTTCGTAGTCGCTGTAGAGCCAAAGCCCGTAGAGCCAAAGCCTGTGTTGGTGGTGTTGGTGGTGGTGTTTCCTCCTCCGAAGAGACCACCAGTTGTGTTCGTGTTCGTTCCGAAGCCTGATGTCGTGGTAGTATTTGTGTTAGTGCCAAAACCTCCACCAAAACCCGAGCTCACGCCAAACGCACCGCCGCCGCTGGCATTGCCATGCCGCCGTCCCTGAACATAGTCTGCGAGTCGAAGCTCTTCAGCCGACCACTTCTTGTAAGGGTCCTGGAAGAGAAGGTTCTGGAACGAGTTGGTCGAAGTGCTGTTTGGCTCCTTCTCGGTGTGGGCCTGGAAAGGGGTTATGGCAGTGCCTGGGGGGTCACCAACGCCGCCGCCGAGGGTGTTGGTGTTGGAAGTGCCGAATCCACCACCAAATCCAGTTCCAGTGGTGTTGGTTTTTGCACCACCACCAAAGAGCCCACCACCAGTGTTGGCCGTGGCCCCAAAGCCAGTACTGGTGGCATTGTTGTTTCCAAACATACCACCTCCAGTGTTGGAGCTTCCAAACGTCGAGGTATTGGTGTTGGCCGTGTTGCCAAATCCTCCAAAACCAGTTCCGGTATTGGTGTTGGTGTTGGAGCCTCCAAAGAGGCCGGTGCCAGTGGTGGCAGTGGAACCAAAGGTGGTGGCAGGCTTGCTACCGAAGCCGCCTCCAGTCGTGTTGGATCCGAATCCGCCTAAGAATCGTCAGTATGTTTGTGTCGAAGATCGGTGATCGCCGCTCCGTTTCCTCTCTCAATCGTAGATGGCAGCGGCGCGTCGAGGCAGATTGTGCGTACCGGTCGATGAGCCGAAGCCGCTCGAGGTGTTGTTGTTGGTGCCCCCAAAGAGGCCACCGGACGTGTTCGTTTGGCCAAAACCGCCGCCAGTGTTGTTCGACCCGAAGCCTTTCGGGCGATTCCAATCAGCACCGCCGCCATCATCATCATCATCATCCGCCGGGCGGTTGAAAAGACATGTTGCTTACCTGAGGTGTTGGTAGTATTATTGGCTCCGAAGCCGCCAAAGCCTGACGACTGGTTTGTGTTGTTGTTGTTTTGGCCGAAGCCACCGAAACCGCCGCCGAAAGACATGATGTCGGTCACGCTATCGACGCGGCTCGGGAGAGGAGGGTGTGTGCTTGTCGCGGCGAGCTTGAAGCAGCTGTCGCGCTGTTGTCGCTACTGTGGATAGCTCCCGATGCGAAATCGACGGGTGGAATTGATGCGAATCGAGCGCGTAGTCGCAAAACTGATCGTCGGTAATGAATCGACGATGGATAGTCTCGCGATGGTGAGATGGCGCCGAGCTTATCAAGACTGAGAGATGCGAAAACGCGCTGTTGTGTTGCACCACCACTGCAGAAAAAAGAAACAGGGGAGAGTGCAGCTGTGGAAAAAGCGCTTCGGGGGGCGGCGCCAGAGGCCGCAGGAAGGGCTGCGTGTGTCACAAAGGAAGGGGGGGAAACAAGGAAAAGGTAGAAAGGAGGGGATGATCGAAAGAGCAGGAAGAGAGAGAAAGAGCGGACCAGAAGAGATGGGCGCCCTTATACACCTCGAGCTCGTGGCGATGGATGAGTTGGTGGTGAGGTCAGTCTCTCTCGGCCGTCAGTCCAGCCAGCTTTTTTTTGGGGCGGACCTCCGTGCTCAGGCAGGTTGGCAGCTGCTGCGTTGCTGCCTCAGACAATAACTTTGTACCTTATTGGCCTCGGCCGCTGTGCTGACTAACATTGGCCAATTAAATGCTGGGGCTGGGCTACTCGTAGGCTGAGTCACTGGTGCCTGCGGTATGCCTAGAGAGTGACTTGGTCAGCAGGTACACAGGCACCGGACGTTTGCGCTCAGTAAAGAAGACTCAGTTTATAGCCTAAGTATGAGATGAATAAGAGATAAAAATGAGAAACGATATTATAAATCTTTGAGTATTCTGCTCAGTTATCTTTAGCATTTTTATTATATTTTAGGGACATTTTTTGCGTTGGACATTAGGTAGAGACAGTCGACTTCGTCTCTCCCGTCTTGTGTTTTTTTTTACGACTGCTTGACAGGCATGCAGCCTCAGTAAAAGTTGAGACACCTGATGAAGAGGCGCAGAGCATTTATTTTACGACAAAGATTCCTTGTCTAGAAGAACATATTTAATTATTTCAAAAATCATGTTTAAAATTGGAAACTATTTTTGAAAGCCCCTGTGTTTAATTTCCATTTTAAACCTCTTTCGTCCGCTTTTCTTTTGGTTCAACACTTTAGAGTTGCTCGTTCTGCTGTAGGTACCCTATTTTTTTTTCTCTCTGCACCCCCTTGCTGTAAGGCAGACTCGGTCACCTAGGCGCGAAAGCTAGGAGCGCGTCTTTGGTTGGTCGCGTCGCAAGCTTCCCTCTCAGCTCCATGGATCCATGTCCATTGCGGCGAGCAACAACACCACGAAAGCAACCCTTGCGCCACGCCCATCCTGCATCTCGACCGCTTCGCGCCGACCTGCTTCGCCATTATCGAGCTCCGCGATCATTGCTAAAGCAGAATCTCGACAGTATCTCTCTCCTTCAGCGGGTGTCATCTTTTTCCAATTGCCCTCCGACCCGCGCCGCCGCCTTTTTCGGAATTCCTCTCTCTCCCCCCAGCCACCTGCGTCTCGCAAGCAACAACAAAAATGAATTCGCACACAACACCACGCCCTGCCTTTCCCGTGCGGTCAATAGGAGGCGGCGGTTCAAGTCATCCCCCTCAGTCTCGACAACCGGTGGCTCCTCAAGTTTCATCCAACGAAGAATACAGCACCATCGCCGAGGAGGATCGCGAGCACATTGATGAAGTTGTAGGTCGCGCCCCCATTTCAGCTGCAGAAAGGACAAAGAACGCCTTAGCTCACATTCATCCCGCCGGTACTAGTTTGACCTCATGGACATGAAAAAGAAGGGATGGCTCAACAGCTACGAGTTTAGGCATTCGCTAGCAGCTCTTGGGTTCGACATGACCAAGCCCGACTACTTCAGAGAGCTAGAATCATACGGCACCGTGCCTCCAGACTGGCAGGACCCTCACAGCTGTCCCGTGAACCGCCTCTACGTCTATCTCGACCAGTTCAGGCTATGCGCCGCCAAGCTATTAGCCAATCGAGATCCCCGGCAAGAAGCGACAAAGGTGTTCAACATGTTTGACTACGATGGAGACGGCATAATATCCTTTGAGGACATGCGACGCTTGGCCTCAGACATTAAAGAGGAGAGGACAATGACGGACGAAGAGATCCAAAGCATGATTGAACATCTGGACCACGAGGGCAAGGGCGGTGTCAACTTGGAGGAATTCATCCAGATGATGGAGGAGGCTGGGTAAGCACATATTTAAAGAGGGCCCTTCAAGGGCATGGATATCATGGACATGCCAGGCCACGGCAGACAAGGAGCCACAGTTCCTGAACCAACGTCCAGATCGTCAAAGGGTTTGCGCGCCTCCCACTCGCCGCGTCAAGCTTCAAAGACCTCAATTTTTGAGGTCCTTCTTTAGACGGTCAAGGGCTATTCACTGTCAGGGTCATCCTTTGGCAAGCAATCATCTCGCAGTCATCCACGACTTGAGATGTGATGAATTCAAACAAGACCAACAACACATGTCAAACAGCTGGGTTAGGCGAAGTGGCAGGTCCGGTCTTTACCAGCATTTGGCTAGCTAGTTGTCAGGCTTTAAACAAGGACGAAGAGGGAGGGAATGGCGCAAAGGATTGCAACGGAGTATGGAGTAGATTTCAATGAGATCTAAGAATTGTTTTTGAATGCGTCAGGCGCGCTGTCTAAATCCCCCATAGTCCATCATCGCAAAAGCTTCCAATTCCCGACAACTAGGCCTCCCAGATACCAGCTCAACTTTGGTCGAAAGCCACAAAAATGTACTGAACAGGGGAATACCATACTTCGCCTGCGCAAAACACGGGAATCGGATCGGGTCCGGAAGGTGTGAAGGTGAAGGTGTAACAAAGAAAAGGTGGGTAATCAAATAGAGGAGTTGCTCAGCCATAGATGGCCGGCCAAGTTGGAGGGACGTGGGTCAAGATCTCAAAGCTGGGTTCAGAATTGGATCAGGTCTTGATTCTGCTGCTGTTGCGGTGCTGGGTGGGCAGCGAAAGGGTTGTTGGTCTGGCCGTTCATGCCCGCAGGTCCAGTAGCCGCAGGCATCTGGGCGCCGTAGTTGACTGTAGGCATGCCTGTGAACTGCTGTCGAAGGAATGGGTTGTTTCCTGTTGCCTCGGCGTTGATTCGAGCGACACCCGCACCAGCACTGTTGACAAATGTGCCTGGGGCTGTGTGCTGGGCGGGGATACGGAGGTTGCCTGTGTTGCCAAAGGTATCCATACCGTCACCGGTAGCAAGCAGCGAGTTGAGTCGGGTCTCGTGCTCGTTCATCTCCTTCTGAGGAGGATTAAATGCCGGTTGTGCCTGGGGGAAGCTGTTCTGCTGTTGCAGCTGGGGTTGGCTGCTAAAGGTGTTGAGGGTCTTCTGCTCAGGGAGAGAGCCCAGGGAAGAAATGGGGTTGGGCCGGGCAGATTGTGGGCGGCCGAACTGGGCAAATGGGTTGTTTGATCCGGTTGGAGTGGGCTGCAGCGCCTGAGCCTGGTTATTATGAGTTGCCCAGGGGTTATTGCTGCCGGGCTGAAGAGTAGGCTCAGGGGAGGCTGGTGATGATAGTGACTGTTGCGGCAGCTGTTGTTGCTGTTGCTGTTGCAGATAGGGGTTGAAGCCAGTGGGCTGAGGCTGCTGGAAGGCCAGCTGCTGTTGCTGATTCTGTTGCTGGCCATAAGGATCCATGTTCATGGGTTGGACAAAGCCGGTGTTGAGGTTCGTCTGGAAGCCAGTGGGCTGTCCCTGCTGCGGGAACCCAGTATAGGCATTAGCCATGTAGCCAGTGGGCTGGGGTTGGTTCTGGTCGATAGGGTTTGCGAAGAAGTCGACTGGGTTTCCTTGCTGGTATCCTTGGTTGAAGCCAGTGTACTGCGGCTGGCTGGTTTGCTGCTGCGGGACAGGATCATCATCGAAGAGAGAGTGAGCATTACTCTCTTCCAACTCCTTGCGCCTCCTCTCCTCCTCCTCCTGGCTAAGCTTGATCGCCTTTTGCAGGTCATCATCATCTTCCACCCCATGCTGTCGGCTCTCTCGCTTTTTCCGGTCTTCCTCCTCTTGATACTTGCTAGCCTCGATAGCCAAGCGGTACTCGGTATCTTCCTCATCATTCGCCACCCGCCTCTCCCGCTGGCGCCGGTTCCCATGTGCAGCGGCGGCGGCGGGCTCGGCGTGCTGAGGGGCGAACTCCTCGAGTCCGGTAACGCGCGACTTCCAGGATCTCCGATCGCTTCGCTCGGCTCGTAGTCTATCCTCGTCCAAAATCAGAGCAGTCAACTCCTTTGCAGCAACTCGGACTTTTTAACTGTTAGCGACCGCCAAATGCGACTGGGCCAATTCACTTGCCGTTCTGTCCAACATCGCGACCTTCTTCATCGACGTACTGAAACTCTCGCAGGGTCTTGATAATGTAAATGCTCTGGCGAGCCCAAGTAACGACAAGCTCTGAGCCCTCGTGAAGGCAATAATCAAGAACCTTGAGAGCTTTGAGGACGTGTCGCCAGTTCTTTCCCTTGTCGTTCAAACGCTTATCGATCATGTCCATAATCTCGTAGAACTCTGTAGAACTAATCGCGCCATGTCAAGTCAGTACTCGGGGCTTTGCGACAGAGAGAATTGAATCGGGTCTTGGTACGCCTACGTACGTGTTGTAGGTCATCTGAGCGATTTCGCTCATCTGAGTGCCAGTCGGACCCCAGGGGTCATTGCTGGTGGCTGTTGTTCAACTCGTCAGCGGGCGTTCCGAGGCGCAGGAGTAGTGACCAGAGTGCGAACCTTCTCGGACCTTGACCTGGGCGCTGGAGTAACCCTTGGTCACATTTTTGACGCTTCGCATCACCTTGGACATGGTGGGCGAGTCTTGGTATTTGCGGTCGGGGTATTGGTTTAGGGATAAGTAGGGGGTTGCGTCCTGGGCGCCAATCGATCGGTCGCCGCAAGGTTTCCTTCAATAGTCGGCGAAGCTCTCAGAGGGCGTATTCCTGTCAGAAGCCCTGAAGCAAGACGAGGTCGGCGACAAAAAGTCCAATGCGCTCCGTGGATGAAGTCGACGGGAGGAGGCGCAGAGAGGGGGTATGCCAGGGTCCCAATAAGCTCCCAAGGTCACGAGATGCTCAGTCCCGCTCTCGGCGATGGCGACGCGGCGTTTGCGATAGATTCAGACAAAGACCCCAAATGAAAAACTCCGGTGTTTGGTTGGAATTGGCGATTACGGCCAAAGACGTTTGTGGAGAGGAGAGGCTGGCGGATGCGGTCGTGGGGTGACTGACTACCTTGGGTAGGTAGTGTCGGGGGTTTGGAGAGGTCGGGGAAGCCGGCCAAGACGACGTATGTCCAGCACGATCTGGGATGCGGCTCGGGCGCGGATTTGAGGGAGGCGAAGGCGCTTCAGGAGATGAGAGAGAGCAGCGCTCAAGATAGTTATGCAAAGTCTGCCGCCTACAAGAAGAAGCTTCAGCTGAGCGATATAAAAAAAGACGCTGGACGCGACTCGTAAGTGATAGTGCAGGAGCAAGAGGATGAATACTGTAGGTGGGCGCTGTCGGGCGGGTTGGGGAGCGAACCAAGGCCCAAGGCATGGAAGGCAAGAAGGAGGGTGCCAGTGGCAGTGGCTGCGCAGGGTGATTACGTATTCGTACATGGCCACCCAGCGGTGCCAGCTTTACACTTTTGCTAGTAAAGCACCTGGCAGTGACAGGCGATGAGCCTTGGCGAGTCCACTAGCCACGCCAAGGTTTGCGGGGGTCGAGAGTGCAAGACAGTATCTTGGGTGCTTCTCGAGGCATACATTATTGGCAGGCAATGAGGGGGCCACGGCTGCAACTGGTATGCCTCCTCTATGCGTGAATTCCTTCATTTCCATCAATTTTTATCACGCTTTGCCGGACCGAGACATCCAGATGTGAACTCCGAGGCCTCGACCCAGACTGTGGCTGACCAAGGCGGATGAGGCGGATGAGGCTTAGTTATGGTGTCTGATAGGCTTTCGCACAGTCGGTTGCATCCGAATAGGAAATACTAGCCACAACTACGTCACGGCTAGCCGGGCTGCGACTAAAAGACCCCTACCCTAGGTACCGTCGGGAAGCCGCGTCGACAACATCTCACGCCGGAGTTGCAAGAGAAATTGGAGTCTTGTTTTAGTAGTTTCTCGGTATTATAATGTGTCGATTTCGTGTTGATTGTAAAAGGTTAGAGGCTCAGCTTTTGGTGCCGGTTTAAGAGAAAATTTTAGTGATTGGGCATCGATTCCACTTTCATAGCTTCACGTTCCAGCCGCCATCCTTGACAGTTATCATTCACTTCATGCACAACATCAGAAACGAGAGATCGACATGTCTAGGCCCAAGAACTGGCCTGATGGCTTCCCTTACCTCCATGCTCCGCTCCACGACAAGAGCTTGAGCCCGGCCCATGTACAGGCTCTCCGCACCAAGCCCTCAAGCGACATCCCGATTATCCCATTCTCTTCTACCGCAACCCCCTGTCCTCTTGTCAGAATCCAACCCATCACCAACCCTTCTCACCCAGCCAACGGCCAGAGCGGTCTCTTTGCGGCACAGAATCTAGCGCCGGGTAGCTTCATCCTCGCATACCTAGGACGCGTGCACTCTGGCGCCGCCTCTTCAACCGAGAGTGACTATGATCTATGGCTGGACCGTGAAGCAGATGCCGCGGTGGACGCTGCGCGTGAGGGAAACGAAGGGCGCTACGTGAATGACTATCGAGGCGTGGGTGAAAGGGCGAATGCAGAGTTTCGAACGGTATGGTGTGAACGCTGGGGTGAGCTCTGTGTTGGAGTATGGGTTCTTGGGAGTGGGAAGAAGAAGAAAGGGGCCGGGGGTATTCGAAAGGGGGAGGAGATTCTAGTCAGCTACGGAAAGGGTTTCTGGGGCGAAAGGAGGGCGGACGAGTATGAACATGAGAATTATGAGCAATACGAGCTAGACGGTGAGGGGAAGGTAGACGAGAAGACCAAAACTGATGGGGATGAAAAATCAGTATCATGATACTAACTCGCGGAGTTAAAGACTGACCACCAACAATTCCCTTTGCTTTAGGCAGAATAACTCACAAATCAAGAGAAAACCTTTTCCCTATCGTGAACGAACTTTGAGTGACTCAGAACCATATTTTAGCAGAAGTCACATAAACTTCTCAAATGCATCTTGCCTCTCGAGCCGCGTGTTTGTTGATGGATAATGGACATATAAGGGATCCATCTCTTCAGGAATTTCGACATAGAACTTCATCTCCGCATACAAATCTCGACTCTACCCTCAGTATCTTGACAGATCAGATTCTCAACATCCAACAATCACTCATCATGATGGTCCAAAACTATGACTCGGGGCTCATGACCCCAATGATGCCCACTTTGAAGCCTTGTCAGCTGGACGCGAATGCAGTAGGCTGTGAGCCTCCCCCCATCTCTAATATTTTTCTCTGTCTAACTTGTACAGTGATGCTTCTGGATTACATCCTGCTCATTGTTATCCCCTTGTTCTTCATGCTCGGGGCCAATATCCGCAACGAACCAGTTTACCCAGGTTATGTTTTCGGTAAGGCGAACTCTTCAACCCTCTAAGATTCAGTAACTGATCATTCTCAGATTTCCCTCGTCCCATTCACCCGGCTCAAAGGGCCTACGAGAGGGATCTCCACCGTGCCCCGGTTCTCTTCTGGCCCACGGGTCTAGCAAGCGCTTGGTTCGCGATTCGCCAAGTT